>CAWUFW010008696.1:600000-858400 GCA_963921515.1 Calotriton arnoldi | reverse complement strand
GGCGGTGCGGAAAAATGCATTTTTCCGCCCGCGAGCAGCGGTACTCACGTCCGCCATATTAGAATGGCCAAACATAGACCATTTCCCGTCCGCTGCCGTGCGACGCGAACCGCCATCAAAGTGCGCCCGCAAGCGCGGCGGTGGGAGCCAATGGAGACACACCACCGTGCGGAATGACGTCCGCTCCGGTCCACAAATTAGGATGCTCCAAAAAACAAGTCGCAGGGCAGCGGAGAAACTGGACAATCCTACACGGCGGAAACTCAACAGCGGAGCGCGAAACCAGAGACCCGGCCCACAGCACCCGGACACGACCGCCATGGACCCAGCACTCCACGTTTTCCCGGTGCTGTACCTGATACATCACCAGCAAATCATGGCCCGTCGCGGACACCACCGCAGGTACGCAATTACACAACCCCACACACAACCACAAAACACAAACCATGGACTGGCACAGGGTCCCTAACCACATCAGATATCCTGGTGGGGATAGGAACACATCCCCAAGTGCACACACACATGACCCACCTGCCACCAATACACCCCTCCGCATCTAGGTCACACATCGATCGCGATCGTGCGGCAATGTTACGGCCACGTCACCGCAGCGGTGAAGACAAGGGAATACATGCGCACAATGCAGAAGGCCGGGCCAGCACCAGGCATGGGCAGGGCACAAAGAACACAGGGCCACTACTCCACCCTCACACACTAGCCCCCCACTGAAGGGACATGCCATGTGCCACACCTGTGTCCCCCCATGCACAACAACAAGCCAGGTGACACCACACCCTGCACCACACACAAAACAAATAGGGACACAGCCACAGCAGGAGTGGCTGCACAGGAACACACAGCACAGAAGCACAGGGCCAGGGCTACACACACACACCACAACAACACCACACCAATGGCAAGTAAACTCAGTACAAGCATCAAATGGACACATACAAGGAACAAACATCTCACTGGACACACAGCCTGCCAAGTCACACACACATACCCCACACTGACACACATACACACACCACATGCCACCAGCAATGGAGCACATAAAACAGGAAAACAAAAGTGAGGTGCACACAAATGGAAGGCCAAGGAGACAACCACCAAGCATGTGTACAGCACATGCAAGTCAAGGAACATAGAACAACAGCCCCAGCCCACCTAATCACACATTGCTTGCATAGTGATTGAAGTCAAACCACAGACAGCACAGTGCAACAACCCAAGGAAACAGCAAGGCAACACATGTAGAGGCACAAGGATGAAATGAAGGCCCTGAAGTCAAACTGTGAACAGCCACACATATGTATACAAATACTTCACAGGAATACTCCAGCAGCACAACACACAGGGCCCATTGACACACTCCATGACTGTCAAACACTAGTAGGAATCCACACACATACCCCCCTCACATCTGCAGTACACCACACCAGTGTCAAACAAACAGAAGTGTGGCAATAATGTCCAGGCAATACACAGACAAACAGTCACACTCCCTGGGGGTAGCCACAAACATCACATACACATAGGGATGCCAGAACCAATGTCTGCACAAAACCAACAGACAAACACATAAACCAACAGACACACACACAGAACCACAACAAGAACAGACATGCCCTGTGCAGCAAAAATGTGGAAAGGCAATGGGAGCACAGACACAACAGGAGTGCACAACCCCATCAGTCAGGAACAATGCACACACAACATACCACAACACAGACAAGAAGTGTACCATCACAGATAAACACAGCCACTGCAAACAAACAACAGATGCACAGCCAAAAAAAGAACACATAGCAAACACAGCAGGACATAAGTGGATGCATACCAGCCAATGACAAGGCAACATACCCCCACAGCACTGCATGCACAACAAACAGTGTCTGAACAACAAGCATACCAGCCACACACAGAAATGAGTGACACAACATGAACCCACACAACACCAATCAGCACAGCACAAAGACAACATCACACACAGGAAGTGAAGCAGTACCACAGCAAACACACATACATGATGAGCCTGGCCAGCATGCCTGCAATCCTCTGGACAGAATCCCATACTGAGCTGGCAGTGCACCACAACTTGACATGTGTACAACACAGCCAACATGAACAAACAATGACAACTGCATCACACCTCAAATCTAATACATTGCCCACACAAGTATCAGGGTCAGGAAAAACTGAAGTCCCTCACCCCTGCAAAAAATAGAGTAAGTGAGTAAAGAAATTGGCAAGGTTGAAGTGGCACACACAGCATGTGGCACAGTAAACCATATACACACAGCAAAAGAACTTTATTCAGTAAGGACACTGACAAAACAGACAACAGGAGCAACTGTCTTTATTCACAAAATGCACAGATAGGCAACAAGAGTAGATAATAGCAAGGCACAAAATGCAGGGCATGTCCATGAGAAGCTGCACAGGCAGGAGCAAAACAGCAAGGCCAATGGCCAGTCCAAGGTGCAGAGCATGTCCATGAGAAGCTGCACAGGCAGGGGCAAAACAGCAAGGCCAGTGGCCAGTCCAAGGTGCAGAGCATGTCCATGAGAAGCTGCACAGGCAGGGGCAAAACAGCAGTGAACAGCAAGGCCAGTGGGCAGGACAAAGTGCAGGGCATGTCCATGAGAAGCTGCACAGGCAGGGGCAAAACAGCAGTGAACAGCAAGGCCAGTGGGCAGGACAAAGTGCAGGGCATGTCCATGAGAAGCTGCACAGGCAGGGGCAAAACAGCAGTGAACAGCAAGGCCAGTGGGCAGGACAAAGTACAGGGCATGTCCATGAGAAGCTGCACAGGCAGGGGGCACACAGCAGTGAACAGCAAGGCCAGTGGGCAGGACAAAGTGCAGGGCATGTCCATGAGAAGCTGCACAGGCAGGGGCAAAACAGCAGTGAACAGCAAGGCCAGTGGGCAGGACAAAGTGCAGGGCATGTCCATGAGAAGCTGCACAGGCAGGGGGCACACAGCAGTGAACGGCAAGGCCAGTGGGCAGGACAAAGTGCAGGGCATGTCCATGAGAAGCTGCACAGGCAGGGGGCACACAGCAGTGAACGGCAAGGCCAGTGGGCAGGAAAAAGTGCAGAGTGAGTCCATGAGAAGCTGCACAGGCAGGGGCAAAACAGCAGTGAACAGCAAGGCCAGTGGGCAGGACAAAGTGCAGGGCATGTCCATGAGAAGCTGCACAGGCAGGGGGCACACAGCAGTGAACGGCAAGGCCAGTGGGCAGGACAAAGTGCAGGGCATGTCCATGAGAAGCTGCACAGGCAGGGGGCACACAGCAGTGAACGGCAAGGCCAGTGGGCAGGACAAAGTGCAGGGCATGTCCATGAGAAGCTGCACAGGCAGGGGGCACACAGCAGTGAACAGCAAGGCCAGTGGGCAGGACAAAGTGCAGAGTGAGTCCATGAGAAGCTGCACAGGCAGGGGCAAAACAGCAGTGAACAGCAAGGCCAGTGGGCAGGACAAAGTGCAGGGCATGTCCATGAGAAGCTGCACAGGCAGGGGGCACACAGCAGTGAACGGCAAGGCCAGTGGGCAGGACAAAGTGCAGGGCATGTCCATGAGAAGCTGCACAGGAAGGGGGCACACAGCAGTGAACAGCAAGGCCAGTGGGCAGGACAAAGTGCAGAGTGAGTCCATGAGAAGATGCACAGGGAATGTGTGCAACTGTACCCAAACCATGGTCAGCAACACTGACAGCATGTGTGAGAGACAGGCGTGTGAGGTCTACCAACACTCAGACTTGGCTGTCCGTCGTACTGGGAGCTGGCTGTGTGTCGGGCCCAGTTGGAGCACTTGACTGGGGAGAGGGAGGCACATCTGAGGTATACCTATCAGTGTTTTGGCAAAACGGAGGGCTGCTTGGACCAGGTGGCATAGTGGCACGTGGAGGTGGAGTCATGCAGACATGAGACACAGTGTGGATGGGAGATTGTGGAGGGGTGCCTTTCCAGTTCTTGGGCAGTCGCAATGGCTTCACTGTTTTGGGAACAATGGGAAGTGGCGTGGACACATCACGCTCACTCAACACCAAGGCTGCAGCAGGTGCAGACGCTGGCCCTCCCTCTGGTGACGTGCTTGAACCTGCGCAATGCTTTGCATGGCCCTGGCTTTGCCCCTCCATCCCCTGCCTACCAGGTGGTCCCCCCACAGTGCCCTCCATTCCCTGCTTCACTGGGCTTGCTATGGGAGTCGAGGTAGTGGGTGAATCGGGCTTGCAGCCCTTCTTATGCCTACCCTTGGCACTCACCACCTTCTCACTGGGCATGGAAATTGACTGTTTGGTTTTGGGAGACGCTTTCGGGACAGGAGAGTCCTTGGCTGGGGATGTCCCTGAGGCACGTGACCCTGACGCCTGCTTCTTGGCTCTATGTCCCCTGGTGTTGCCTGATGGGCTCTTGTCTGTGTGCACTGGGGTGGCTTTGGTCATCTGCGGGGATGGTGTCTGCGGCCTGGACCGCTTGGGCTTCTGCTGCTGCTGTGTGCTACGTGTGCCATATCGTGACTTAGAGGTCTGTGGAGCGTGGTCACTGTCGTCCGATGTGGCACTGGCATGGGTGTGGACAAAGGGACTGTCGCTGGACTCCCAGATTGTGCCAGTTGAAGGGCTGATGTCACTGCAGTGGACAATGACTGGACAGTCCGGTGCAGCCCACCCACGTCTGAATGTATGCCCTCAATGAATGCAACCACCTGAGCCAATTTACTGTCGTGGTCCATGAATGCATTGAGGAGAGCAGTCTGGCCTACACACAGCTGGCGCAAAAGGTCCACAGACATATCACTGATGGCAGCAGGGGGGACCGGGCCAGGGGCTGCGGTGCCGGGGGTGAAGGACACCCTTCCCCTCTTAGCGGTGCGAACACGGGCAGCACCAGAGGAAGTGGCTGGGAGGGTGGGCACTGCACGCTGTGTGGTGGAAGATGATGCAGAGTCCCCATTCCCTGTGCCCACCAACATGTCTGCATCACCGCTGGCATCAGATGACGTAGTACTTTGCGTCTCGGGCTGTGATTCCTCCAGCAGACTCCTGTCCCACTCCGAGGCGCTGGTCACATCAGTCTCACAGGGCTCCTCCGCAGCTGTTGTGCTGGTTTCCCCACCACTGGTGTCCGTCCCATGTTCCTCCGTGACCACGGGAGATGCTGCATGAGAGAGAGAGATGTAGGGTCAGTGCAGTGGCAGCAACATAACAAACATATGCATTACAGACAACCATTAAGATGTCTAGATCTACATGTTGCAACCCACCCTGTGCAATTACATCGCTCAAACCCACCTCTGTCATCACAACAGTGCGTGTGCACTATCAAACCGGGACAAAGTGAGCAATGTGATGACCACACAGCACAACATCCTGCATGTGGCTCCGTTACAACTGCAACACAGATAGCTCATACCTGTCTCACACCACCCACAATGCCATTTAAATGCCCCATACCCGTTTCCCAGTGTTAAGTACAGGTAGGACACATGCATGACATCTGCACCCAGCACCGGCACAAGCTGACACTCACATGCCACTGCATCACACTACCAACATCACATTGCCCAGCGCTGGCACATGCTGTGCACACATGCAGCCACACACAGCCATAGTCACCCTTCCCAGTACACTCACCCCTAATTGCCTGCCGATGCTCCTTCAATCGTGCATCCAGCTCAGGGTGAGTCACGGCCAAGATGCGGCACATTAGTGGTGTCATGCTGCGCCGTGCCATCCGGCCAGTGTGAGGGATCCGCCCCAGTGTCATCTCCGCAATGTTCTTTGCCAGCCGTGAGATGTCGTCCCACCTCTTGTGGCAGTGGGTGCGCCGTCGGTTTGATACTCCCAGAGCACGCACCTTGTTCGCAATGCCCCTCCACACGGCCTTACGCTGGTGCACCTTGAGCTGCAGGCATGGGAGACAAGAGGGGGCAAACATCAGTGACACAGTGTCATGTGACCAAATCACTCAGGACAGTAGCATGATACAGATTAATCACAAATCCACATATCTCACATGCAGAGACAGAAATGCTTTTCACTTGGTACATCTGCATGTGAGAATCACACGTAAATGCATGCATGTATAAGGGGGGACACAATACTTGCACATCTCATGTACTAGCAGGATGCCAGCACAGAAGAGCATGTGTACTCTGCCCACATCTACTAACCATTTTTAGGTAGAGCAAGACATACGTCACAAAACAACATGTGTATGTGGCGAGACCCACTGTATCCGACAATGCGCAGGAGTCAACTAACATGCACTGTGAGTAGCCCACTGTGTCATGTATATCACATTGAGGGACATGATCTCACAAACCCACCTCCTTTCTCACAGTGCAAGTCATGTGCAATCTACAGGGTTGACCAGGCACCTTGATGGGGAGTCAAATATGAAAATGAACATGTTACACTCTGTACAGTTAGTGATGTGTTCTTGTTGGATTGGGCGGTGACTGTGCAGGCCAGGTGGGCTCACACTGAGATGGACAACAGGGAAACGCAAAGACATGCACACTAGCAATGACTGGCCTGAATCCTCCATTACCAACTTGCTGCTTCACTGTATGGCTGACAAGACAAGACATGTCCCTCAAATCTTGATGTGCAGGCAGGAGACTTGAGGAGTAGGGTACACACCCCTTCACCCAATGGAATGCAAGTTAGACAATGCATGACACAAACCCACACTCACATGCACATGCTGCATCAGACCGACTACATGTGTGCCCCCCCTGCACTCTCACACCCACTGTGGAAGACTTACCACGACATTTGGGGCACCATATAGCCTTGGGTACTGTGTGAGCACCTCGTCCACCAGGACCTCAAGCTCCTCGCCGGTGAAGGGACTGGCACGGATCTTCTCTGTCCTTGACATCACTGTTGGTTAGAGACAGCAGTGGCAGCAGCAGGTGAGGGTCTCAGGCAGCAGTCCCTGGAGGCAGCAGCAGGTGAGGGTCTCAGGCAGCAGTCCCTGGAGGCAGCAGCAGGTGAGGGTCTCAGGCAGCAGTCCCTGGAGGCAGCAGCAGGTGAGGGTCTCAGGCAGCAGGCTCTGTGAACAGTGGAAATTCTGGGCACTCTCCCACACATATATAGCCCCCTGGTGTCGTTCCAGTAGTCCTGGGCTGCTGCAATTGGTCTACCAGGTCAGCCTTTTACAAATGCATCCAATGACTGGCACCGCAGTGGTGTAGCACGCCTACCGCTATTTTCAAAATTGCATCGAGCTTCCGCAATCGCGGAGCCCATTGACTGTAATGGCATGGACCATGGCGGTGACACACCGCAGGGGCCAGGCGGGAGCTAACGCGATATTGCATCTTTTGATTGCATCCAATGACCGGCACCGCGGTGGTGTAGCACGCCTACCGCTATTTTCAAAATTGCATCGAGCTTCCGCGATCGCGGAGCCCATTGGCTGTAATGGCATGGACCATGGCGGGGACACACCGCTGGTGCCAGGCTTTAGTTTCCGCAATTTGGGTGCCATAGACACACATGAGGCACCGCCATTTGGGTGGCGGAGCATGCCAACCTCCATTTGGCCATGTCTATGGGGCTATCAGTACCACAGTTGTGCATTGGGGTGTGTTGCACACACACCGCTGGTGCCAGGCGGTACTTTCCGCAATTTGGGTGCCATAGACACACATGAGGCACCGCCATTTGGGTGGCGGAGCATGCCAACCGCCATTTGGGCATCACTTGTCTCTCAGTACTACACCTACAGTACACTACACTACACTACACTACAGGACAGTGTTGGTATGGACAATACAATGTGCACACATGTCAATGTGTTGATGTGCATTGTCAATCACAGCATTTGTTTCCACAATTGATGATGTTTGTTTTAGCATGTCCTCTCATGTTAGATCATGCACACACTCGTCATTGATGCTCAGACTGTGGTCATTGTGTTGTTGAGGTGTGCCAGGTTTAATTGACGCCTGAATGTGTGTCATGTACAGCAGCTAGGTAGGATACCGTGGGGTTGCCTTGTCACACATGTGCAGGATGACAGACTCCCAGGCGTGCCCATGGGGAATGTGGCCATATCCCAATGTCCATTCACCTTGACCGAGGTGTTGTTTGGGGGACTTGCTGTGTTTAATCTGACAAGTGTGTGATTTGTGTAGTTGAAGGGGTCCCTACATGTCAGCTGCTCTGTGACTCTATTCATATGACATTCTTTGTTGCCGTTGTGTCAGCCATGATGTGAGATGCTGTGCACATCCCATGATGTATTGCATAACAATGTGTCCACTCTCATCTCAACTAGGAGGAGACCAAATCTGCATCGTCACTTGACAGTGCTGGCAGACATGGAGGATGAGGCGATCATCCGGAAATGCCGTCTGGATAGAGCCACCCTCAAGACCCTTTGTGATTTGTTGGAGCCCCACCTGCAGCCTCGCCGAACATATCCAACAGCTTTCACCCCAACGTATAAGGTGATGGCGGCACTGCATTTTTTTGCGACTGGATCGTTCCAGAACACGGTGGCCGAGGCAGGTGGGATGTCACAACCCATGTTCAGCATGGTGCTGCGTGATGTTCTGTCCGCCATGATGATCTACAAGGACAGATACATCCATTTCCCCAGGGGGGCAGAATTGGCAGCTGTAAAGGGAGATTTCTATCCCCTTGGACACATCCCCCATGTAGTTTGTGCCATTGATTGCACCCATGTTGGGCTAGTGCCACCACAGGTCCGTGAGCACATCTACAGGAATCGTAAACATTACCACTCCATAAATGTCCAAGTGGTATGCCTGGCAGATATGATCATCTCCCACGTGTGTGCAAAATTTCCAGGCTTGGCCCATGACTCATACATCCTGCGTAGCAGCATTGTACCCCAGCTGATGGCCAATCTGCTTCCTAAGCGTGCATGGATTGTGGGTGAGTATGCCTAGTCATTTGGCGTGCTGTGTGTGTGACCTGCTGTCCTCTGCATCTGCAACATTACAATGTTTCTTTGTGTGTCACACATAGGTGACTCTGCATATCCCAACCGTCCTTGGTTGCTGAGCCCACTGCGGAACCCCAGGACACCAGCTGATGTCCGCTACAATGATGCCCATGGGAGGACACGTCGTGTGGTGGAGCGTACCTTTGGACTGCTGAAGTCACGTTTCCGCTGCCTGGACAAGACCGGAGGGGCACTGATGTACTCGCCCAGGAAGGTGTGTCAGATTGTAGTGGCATGCTGCATGCTCCACAACCTAGCCATTCGCAAGGAGATTCCCCTGCTCCTGGATGCTGATGAGCAGCCAAGGCCCCGGCCTGCAAACCAACCCGTGTCCATTGATGATGACAGTGGAGAGGAGGAAGGTGTTGACCTGCGTCAACAGCTCATCACCCGCTACTTCACTTGAAGGTGGGTGACAATGTACAACGTACCCATTGTCTGATGATGTTGCTGTTGTTGTGAGGGTGTAAGTGAGATTTGTGACAGCAGCCAGTTGTAGACTCAGTGTTTGCTGTCAATGTTGATGGGACAGTTCATTTCTGAACATCTACAGGATGTGTATGTTGGCACTTGTTGCCCATTGTTATGTGTGCATGTGGGTTGTTCTTGTTGTGAAGTGTTGTGTGATGTCTGTGGTGCCACACCCAGACTAGTGAATGTTGTTCTGTTCTTTTTTCCTAGGTGCCTTTGACCTCTCCTTGCCTACATACACTCCGTCCCCTGGTACATTGTATTCCTGTTGAAAATTGTACATCCTGGAATAAAGATGGTGCAGGTACAACAACGTGTGTGTAAGGATTTGTCTATTTACAAAGGTGACATGTGAGGGGGGTACATTGACAGTGAGGTGATTAGTGGAGCAGCGAGTTGACATTCATGGTAAATGAGATAATCGAGTGGTCACCACATAGGTGTGGTGACCCAGTCCAACAGACAGATGCCATTCACAAGGCAGTGTGGGGAAGGATAGTCCAAGAAGTCAATGCAGTGGTGCAGAGGGTTGCCATCATGGCTGGCTGCGTGACAGGTGTTTGGCAGGTGCTTTGCCAAAAGATACTCCCAGGGTTTTCTTCGGACATCCCCTTTTCCGTTTGGCAGGGGGGGCCTCTGCTATAGGGCCAGTGGGGTCTGAGGACTCACCACTCTCTGTGGCCGCAGGGGAGGATGGTGAACTGTCATCCTGCGGACCACCAGTGGGAGGGGGAGGTGTTGTTTGTGGCGCAGGCCTGTGCCTCAGTACCGCCACTAGTTGGCCCTAGAGGTCCACAATTTGTCCCATGCGCGTGTCCATGGACCTCATCAGCAGGAGGAGCTCACGTGAATCTTGTTCAGACCGGGCCGTTTGTACCTGGGCCCGTTCATATGCCCCAACGACTCTGTGGATGTGGTCCAGGGTTTCGGTCCCAGGCTGTGTTCATGTGTGGGTGACCCTGCCCCTCCCACCTGCTCTGCTGCCACGGACCGGTTGCCTCTCCACTGCTGGACCACACATCCTCTCCCTGCCCTCCTCAGTTGCTGGGGTGTGGTGGTCATCCTGTGGGACATGGAGGGTGTTGCAGGCAGCACTGGTGGTTGTGGTGGTGGTGGAGGACGCACCGGACGTAACAGCAGGGGCCTGCAGATTGGTTGTTGTAGCTGCAGGTGTGGTGGGGGGGATGATGGGGTCCTGGGACCTGTTGCGCCCTGGAACACCAAATGGCCCGGCCTCAGTCTCCTCGTCCGAAGATTCCTGGAAGTCAACATCCGAGAGTCAATGTTCCGGGGGTGGGGGGGTGGGGGTAGACTGGCCCTACAGGTTGCTGGTATCGTCCTCTGCAGTCAAATCTTGGTCACCTGTGGATCAGATGGGAAATGGTCATTGGGGTGCACCACGTAAGATTTGTGTTAGCTGTGTGTCATTCACTGTTAGTACACTACACAGTTGACTGATCATCACATTGTTTCCTATGTGCACTACTGTGCCTCCTGACATGCTGCGGTGGTACATGCATTTCTTGGCCATGGTGTGAGGTGTCAATATGTACCATGCGCCACGTGCATGATTTGTGATTACAGGGACATGTTGACATCTAGGGCCTTGCGCTAAATATGATTTTTGTGCGGACTGTATGTGGATTTTCATGACCTGTCAGCCGTCACATCTGGGCATGTCCTGGCCATTGTCATCTCCTGCATACCTTTGTCTTGTCATGTGCATATCTGGATTGGTACCACATAACATGCCTTCTTACTGTTCATATGGTCGTTGTTACTCTGGCCCCATGGCACTGAACCTGTCATTCATTGCTGTGCATGATTGTTCCCAGTCTTTCCTCTACATGTGCATTGGTGTGTCACACTTTGGTTGCTGTGACAGTTTCCTTTGCTTAGCTGTGTGCACACTGTGCGTGGCAATATGATCGGTGTGCATATTTGTACATTGAGAGGACTGGTGTTGTCATATGGCACCATTCTTTTTGTGTCAAATGGCTAGGTGCACGTACTGCCTCCTTGCCTGTTGTGTGTTAGCATTTGTGTTTGTTTTGTGACACATCTGTGTGTGCGTGGGGGAGGCTTGCATCCTGCTCAGTGGTGGCACAAGACAGAATAATATGTCTGGCTAGCTGTTTGTTTATTTGGAGTGATCCATTATATGCCACATGCATCTGGGTGGGGTGGGGGAGTGCCCCAACCTGCTGAGGTGTGGGACAGGGGGCATGGTGGGAGTAGTAGTACAGGCCTCCCTCCCACATACAGCCCTCCATGACAAGATGGCTACCTACCTGTAAGTTTGTTTGTTGGGGATGTAATGGTGACACATGCTTCTGGGTGGGGTGGGGGAGTGCCTCATCCTGCTGAGGTGTGGGAAAGGGGGCATGGTGGGAGTAGTAGTACAGGCCTCCCTCCCACATACAGCCCTCCATGACAAGATGGCTACCTACCTGTAAGTTTGTTTGTTGGGGATGTAATGGTGACACATGCTTCTGGGTGGGGGAGTGCCCCATCCTGCTGAGGTGTGGGACAGGGGGCATGGTGGGAGTAGTAGTACAGGCCTCCCTCCCACATACAGCCCTCCATGACAAGATGGCTACCTACCTGTAAGTTTGTTTGTTGGGGATGTAATGGTGACACATGCTTCTGGGTGGGGTGGGGGAGTGCCCCATCCTGCTGAGGTGTGGGACAGGGGCATGGTGGGAGTAGTAGTACAGGCCTCCCTCCCACATACAGCCCTCCATGGCAAGATGGCTACCTACCTGTAAGTTTGTTTGTTGGGGATGTAATGGTGACACATGCTTCTGGGTGGGGGAGCGCCCCATCCTGCTGAGGTGTGGGACAGGGGGCATGGTGGGAGTAGTAGTACAGGCCTCCACCCCAAACAGCCCTCCATGGCAAGATGGCTACCTACCTGTAAGTTTGTTTGTTGGGGATGTAATGGCTGACACATGCTTCTGGGTGGGGTGGGGGAGTGCCCCATCCTGCTGAGGTGTGGGACAGGGGGCATGGTGGGAGTAGTAGTACAGGCCTCCCTCCCACATACTGCCCTCCATGACAAGATGGCTACCTACCTGTAAGTTTGTTTGTTGGGGATGTAATTGCTGACACATGCTTCTGGGTGGGGTGGGGGAGTGCCCCATCCTGCTGAGGTGTGGGACAGGGGGCATGGTGGGAGTAGTAGTACAGGCCTCCCTACCACATACAGCCCTCCATGGCAAGATGGCTATCTACCTGTAAGTTTGTTTGTTGGGGATGTAATGGTGACACATGCTTCTGGGTGGGGTGGGGGAGTGCCCCATCCTGCTGAGGTGTGGGACAGGGGGCATGGTGGGAGTAGTAGTACAGGCCTCCCTCCCACATACAGCCCTCCATGGCAAGATGGCTACCTACCTGTAAGTTTGTTTGTTGGGGATGTAATGGCTGACACATGCTTCTGGGTGGGGTGGGGAGTGCCCCATCCTGCTGAGGTGTGGGACAGGGGGCATGGTGGGAGTAGTAGTACAGGCCTCCCTCCCACATACAGCCCTCCATGGCAAGATGGCTACCTACCTGTAAGTTTGTTTGTTGGGGATGTAATGGTGACACATGCTTCTGGGTGGGGTAGTGCTCCATCCTGCTGAGGTGTGGGACAAGGGGGCATGGTGGGAGTTGCAGTGCAGGCTGCCTGTGCACATGCACCCATGGTAATGTTGCTAGGTACATTGGTGGTGTTTGGGAGGGGGTGGATGTTGGATCTGTGAGACATGTTTTAGTGAGTGTGTGGTGCAGATGAATGGAATTGTTCCTAGGAGGTGTATCTTTGTAGTTGTGCAAGGCAGTACATAACAGTGTGGTGGTAGTCATTTGTTTGTACTTACCAGTCTCCACTCCCCCGGGTACTCCTGTGAGACTCTCTGGATGCAGTATGGCAAGCACCTTCTCCTCCCATGGGGTGAATGGTTTTGGTGGTATGGGAGTGCCACCGCCACTCCTGTCAGCCAGCTCACGGTTCTTGGTCCTCCTCTCTTTGACAACCCTCTTCAAGTCATGCCACTGCTTCATTATTTCCTTTCTGAATCTTGGGATGGTCCCTACTGCATTGACCTTCTGGACTATCCTTGCCCACATTTGAGTCCTTGTGGCTAATGGTGTCTGTTGGACCAGGCTACCAAACAGTTTTGGTTCCACTATCTCATCTACCATTACCTTCAACTCACTCTCTGTGAATTTGGGCATTTTATGTGTTGACATGGTGTGTGATGTGCAGAGGTGTTGTAGGTACAGGGGTGTAAGTGGTGGTGGTGATGTGTATGGTGTGTGATGTGCAAAGGGGTTAGGGGTACAGGTGTGGAAGTGGTGGTGGTGCTGTGTGTGGTGTGAGTGGTGATGGTGTGTAGCTTTGCCTATCCTTTGTTCTCAGGGGTTGGGCCCTTCAGTTGTGGGTTAGTGCAGAGGATTGTGGTCAAGGAAGGGGCTGGTTTTATGCTCTGCTATGTGGGTGTGTCCACATGTGGGAGTGCTCTCAGGTGTGTTGTGTGGGTTGTCCTTGTAAAAAAATTTGGGTGTGCAATGTTGTGTATTGGGGTGTGTTTTCAGTTTTTGGGTGGCATGGCTACTTTGGTGAGGGCACTGTGTGGCCTTATTGTGGGATTTTTGATTCGTCCGCCAAAATTGTCACGGAGCGTCCAAGGCAGTGGCTTTGCTGCAGCTCTTCCGCATGCTCTCCCATTCATCACTGTTAGCGATCACGGCGGTCGGAAACAGCGGAACGTGCCGCGGGACCAGCGGGGATATCCTAATTTGCCGTGCGGTGTCTCCGCTATCCTTGCGGCGGGTTGGTGTTTTACCGCAGCGGATCCGTCTGCCGCGGACGTGTTTTGGCCATCTCCGCACGCTACGGGCGGTTTTTGTTCCCCCCGTACCGCCGCGGTCGGTGTTTTTTGGCGGTTGATCATAATATGGCCGCCGGTTTCTCCACGGTGCCGGCGGGCGGTTGTTTTCCGCTTCCATGGCGGTCGGGGTGATTTTCCGACCGCCATCCTAATGAGCCCCTAAATTCAGGGAAAGTGCTGGACAACAAAACCTAAAAAACTACCATTCCAACTCCAAAATGACTAAATTCAGGGACAATAAATCTAAAAAATTACTATTTCAACTCCAAACTAACTAAATTCAGGGAAAGTGCTGGATAATAAAACCTAATAAATCACTATTCCAACTCCAAACAAACTAAATTCATGAAAAATACCACACCCAAATCCAGAAAAACATATAACTAATCAATTTCACAATACTAATACTCAAAAATAATTTGTAAACACTAAACAAAAAACAATTACTATTTTAAAACCAAATTAATTAAATAATCATTAAATACATAATGAAAAAATGATAAATATACTTATACTACTCCTACCCAAAAAACATACTAACAAATTATCATATAGTAACCTAAAATAGTTTTTTTATTAAATATTTAAAAAGTTACAAAACTAAAATATACAAATAAACTTTTAATGGACAAATAAACATAATAATAAAAATGCAGATAAAATTAAATTTACAACTTTTTTACATTTCAACACAAAATATTTTTAATCTTTTCAATTAAATACATACATTATAAAAAATTATATTGTAAATAATTTGAAAATCTATTTTTTTTTAAATGTTCTGCAAATATTTTAAAATGTTAATAAAAAATTATTTTATAAATGTAACATTTATAGATTTTTGTAAAATTAAAAATAAATTACATGTTTTCTAAATTTAAAATGTATACATTTTTGTAAAAATTATAAAATACACCAAATAATTTTTTTAATTTAAAAATTTTACATTTTTAGAAACATTTTTCAAAGACACCAATTACAATGGCTAAATCTATTTTATATATATTAGTCATATAATGAACTTGAATAAATTAAAATATTTAAAATATAACTTAAACTAACAAAAAACGTTTTACATTTAAAATAATTTTTAAATCATATTTTTTTTTATTATTATCAACCCCTCAAAAAAGAAAACAAAATACAATTAAATCCAAAAACAGCTTCATGGCAATGGCTTTGCTGTTGTACTTTGTATATTCCTGTTGGACAGTGAGACAAGGGGGCTGGGTCTAGGCAAGGTGGGCTTCACCAGGACCAGCCCACTTGATGTATCCAACATCTTGGTCAGTCTCAAATAGCTCCTAGGTCCCAGTTTAACATGCCTGTTGACTACCGTTGTTGCATTGTGCCTTTTAGTGCTATTTTGACCTAGAACTTTATAAATTCATACCTGCTGGTCCTCTTATTGGACATTTATTATTTTCGTATATTTTTTTAATTTATTTTATTTAATTTATTTATTTTTACAGCTGCCCCCTGGAGTACTAACCCACTATCTTACAGGTGTAAAATGTAAAGAATACCAAGCACTGGTCAAGTCAAGTCAAGATACGCTTTATTCGATTTAAAATGTCAAATCATAAAAGCAGAATTCATCACAATAAACATGAGAAAAATTAATTCAAGTGATCACCATTTGACAAAGGTATGATAAAATTGCATCGGTGAAAGATTAAAAAGATTTCATTTAACGAAAACCGCTATGTACAATTTGCAAGAAGGGAAGAAAAAGGAAAAACTAGAAACAAGTTTCGATTTGGCCTTGACCTAGTTAGAAACCAGAATCAATTAAACAGAAGATGGACCTTGCATGGAATTCCTTGCTCTTATCATCCCTTTCAAATATTTTACAATGTGAGCGTTAAAAATTTTGTTATCTAAAAATTGCAATTTGATAAAAGCAGGTTGACATTGTCTCAGACCTTGGAGTTTCAAGTAGGGAAGAATCCATCTTTTCCTGATTAGGGTAAAAAACGTACAAAAAAATAAGATATGGATTGTGGACTGTGCAGATGTATCGTCGCAGGGGCAGAGCACGCGTGACCAGTCATTTACTTGAGGGAATGTTACTAGGTTATGGAAATTACCAAGACGCAGGCGTGTCAGTAGCATCCTGTCGTAATTTCTATGAGTTGTTAATAAATAGGGCTGGATTCCCGGCTGGGTCAGAAGCAGCTGATTAGTTCTAACTGAGATTTTCATAATGTTAGATGACAGTCTAATCGTCTCCAGATGGTTGATGCATAGAGCCTTAAGGTCCTTTCTTGAAATGAGGGACAAGGTATCGGGATTGGCAAAATAATCTGGGCAATCTAAATCATGCATGAAATTCTTAACGTAAGCAAGCCAAGGGATACATTGGGCCCTTTGCAGGTTCCGACAGTCTTTTATGACATCTCGGTTAAGGCTGGTAGTGACGCCTGTCCAGACCTTATGCCATAATAATATTGGCTGGATTCTAATAAGGTCGGACAGGTATGACAACCCAAATTCAGCGTGGCAGATGTACGTAGCCGTGGAAATTGGGACGGCCAATAGAAATCTCAGGAACCTGTTCTCAACTTGCTGGAGAGACTTTACGTTTGCGTGACCCCAAATACCAGCTCCGTAAAGAGCAACTGAAATGCATTTGGCTCTATATATTATCAGCAGGTCCTCAATAGAGTGCTTTCCTAACTGCCTGGTAAAATTAATCAAGGGGCCTATGGCTTTGGCAAAAAGCAATTTTCTACAGTTAATAGCTTTTGACCATCGGCCCCTATTGTCAAAGGTGATACCCAGATAGGAAAAATTATTAGTAAATTCCAGTTTTTTAGTGTTTATGAAGATGTTACGACACTTCATGCTCGGTTTGCTGCATTTCATCACAAACGTTTTGCTGATATTAAAGTGGAGATCCAGACTTGTCATGTAAGCGGCAAAACTCGTCACGACTTTCTGCAGGCCTATTGGGGTGCGGGCTAGCAAGACTGCATCATCAGCATATAGCAGGGCACCAATTGTCCTTTTACCTAGTTTGGGAAGATCTTGGCATTCCCAAAGAAAGTGTCTCCTAAACTATTTATATAGAGGGTGAAGAGCAGGGGTGCTAAAACGCAACCCTGTCAATTATATTGTAAATAATTTGAAAATCTATTTTTTTTAAATGTTCTGCAAATATTTTTAAATGTTAATAAAAAATTACTTTATAAATGTAAAATTTATAAATTTTTGTAAAATTACATGTTTTTTCTAAATTTAAAATGTATACATTTTTGTAAAAATTATAAAATACACCAAATAATTTTTTTTTAATTTAAAATTTTTAAATTTTTTGAATTTTTTTTCAAAGACACCAATTACAATGGCTAAATCTATTTTATATATATTAGTCATATAATGAACTTGAATAAATTTAAATATTTAAAATATAACTTAAACTAACAAAAAACCTTTTACATTTAAAATAATTTTTAAATCATATTTTTTTAATTTTTATTATCAACCCCTCAAAAAAGAAAACAAAATACAATTAAATCCCAAAACAGCTTCATGGCAATGGCTTTGCTGTTGTACTTTGTATATTCCTGTTGGCCAGTGAGACAAGGGGGCTGGGTCTAGGCAAGGTGGGCTTCACCAGGACCAGCCCACTTGATGTATCCAACATCTTGGTCAGTCTCAAATAGCTCCTAGGTCCCAGTTTAACATGACTGTTGACTACCATTGTTGCATTGTGCTTTTTAGTGCTATTTTTACCTAAAACTTTATAAATTCATATCTGCTGGTCCTCTTATCGGACATTTATTATTTTCGTATATTTTTTTAATTTATTTTATTTTATTTATTTATTTTTACAGCTGCCCCCCTGGAGTACTAACCCACTATCTTACAGGTGTAAAATGTAAAGAATACCAAGCACTGTTTTCTCACTTCTCCTCAAAGGCAATGCTTACTTGAAGCACAGAAAGGAATAGGTTACACATATCTGCTCCGGAACATTTCTTCAGTATTTCTTCTAGGGGGCCGATTATGATGTCGCTAGGAAAGCCTTCCAGACGAGTCGGTTACGGAAAGCTTTTCGTACAAATCGCATTTTGGGAGTCCCACCAACCGATTATGATGTGTCCGTATGTCTACGGACTCGGTTCGGTCGGACTCCCATTGAATTCAATGGGAGCCTATATACCCAAAGTGAACACAGGCTCCCATTGAAAAAAGGGGTGGGTGGGGAAAAGCGTGCACCCTGTTGTGGGCACCCCATGGTGCCCGCCACACTGCGCATGTATGGAAAGGGGAGGATCCATGGGTACCTCCCCCGTGACCAATTCGGAGGGCCCTGGGTGAAGGGGGGCCTGCTACGTGCCCCCAAAGTACGATTCTAACAGCTGTTTCGTCTCGGCAAAACCGAATCGGTACTGCTGTCAGATCGGTCATCGTACTCGCTCGTACGGAAACGGTCCCCATTGAGCTGCACAATTCGGCTCCGAAAGAGTCGGACTGCCTGAATCTCATTTGGAACCGATTCGGTCAGCCAGGGCTGCTTCCTCGCATCATACTTGGATGTCCGGAAAGGTGGACGATTTGGTCGGAAACATAGGTTCCGAATCGGATTTGCTTGATCCGATTCCCGTTTGGAGCCTTTCCTAACGACACCATAATCGGCCCCTAAGTTTGTAGGCAAGCCAAGATGGGGCCCAATCCACCTCTTGTATATGACCAGCTTTAAATTTTGACTTTGACAAGGTCTCACATGACCAGATATCTGTGGTTGTCGCTTTGATGTTTTACTCGCTTTGATCTTTGAGGTGCTAGATTCCACTAAAAACTTTAAAACTGCATAACTCTGGTTCTACCAATTGGATTTAAGTTGTATTGGTGTAATTTTTGTTCATTATAAGTTACTCTATTTTTCTAAATTAGTTTGGGATTTTTCTTGTGTTGTGTTTTAACTTATTACTTTTTGTGTGCTACATAAATACATTACACATTGCCTCTAAGGTAAGGCTGACTGCTTTTGTGCCAAGCTACGAGAGGCTTAGGCACTGGTAATTTAGTGACTTTTGTGGTTCACCCGGACAAGAATTGTGGCTGTTGAATGAGGGGGATTTCACCCTCCTCAATCAACAACCCATTTTCTACACAGTGCAAGTGCTGTTATCCGTGCATGCCCCAAAAATCTAGGTTTCAGGACTAGGAATGACTGGTTAAATGCTTGGTTTGCAAAGGAACTGGTGCACAGAGAGTAGTGCTTGCAGAAAAAATATGGCAAGACCCAGGTGACTGTAATATGCAGATGCCTCACCACAAGTCAAACTGGTGACAGAAGGGAATTCTTTATTTCTTTTAAATAAAGGATTAAATCTACCGGCCTCACAACATAGAACAAATTGTGCATTTGCCTTAACCCCTTCGATGCGCCCGTCGGCCAACGGCCATCGCGAGCACTACCTCCGTAGTGCTGCGCACGTCCGTTGGCTGACGCGGCCCCACCCACTGATTAAAACCGCCGCACCGCGGCGGAATTCGCGCCGCGGTTAAGCGGTTAATCGCCTATTGTTATGTTGCAACATTTGAGACATGGTGTGATGTAAAGAAAGACGCTTAGCAATGGGAATAGCTTGGCCAATACTAAGCTAGCACATTTTTGAATGGTGGTGACCAGTTGTACAACACTATCAGCCCATCAAAGTTAAAGGTTTGGGCCTCATTATGAGTTTGGCGGTTCCGTGGAACGCTGTACCGGTGGTGGCGGTCCAAGCGTGGTGAGCTTGGTGGTACAAGTTAGGCAGATCGTCTTTGGGAAGTCTACCGCTGGATCACTGAGACCACCAGCAGACTACCGACCGCCGAGACTGCCAACACCCGGGTTCGAGGTTGGGGATGGCAGCCAACATAGGGCGGTACAGGGGAGCCTTTCTTCTTATTCAAGCAGATTCCGATGTGGATCCCTTTCTCCAGGTCCCCCTTCACAGCAGGTTCTTCACCACGAGGATTACGACCCTGTTTGCAGCGATCTTCAGGTGAGTCCATTTCAAACCATGCACCCATTGCCAGCGCTGCCCACATATGGGCTGAACCCCGGTAATGGGTATATGGTATTTTTCCACATATATCAAGCATATGTGTGCATCTGACACATTTGCATCCTAAATGCACAGACAGGCAATGATATATTTGCGAAAAATGCCCACCACTGCTGCAAGATCCCTGCCTCCACACCGCAAGCCCCTTGGTCAACTTGTAATATGGCGGTCTTTGGACCACCAGCGCCGTGGGCTGCTGGCGGGGGCGGTACTATGGCAGTCAGACCGCCAAACTCGTAATAAGGCCCTTAGCAAGTTTGAGGTAAACGTAAGTAAGTTAGAGCTGAGGGAGTAGATATGATTAAATTCAATTCAATGTTTATTGCATCTAGGTTTAATCCTACTATAGCAGATGAACAGACGTATACATTAAAACTAGTGGAGTGTGAAACCAGATATTTCTTCATGACATTTTGCAAAGTTTTATGAAATTTGACATGTAGCTTGCTGGGATCTTGCGTGAAATGTTCATGATAGGTCCCTGAGCAAAAGGTCGGGGAAGATACCAGTGGAGATAGGTTTCAGCAGAAACATTATCTCATTAAGACAATTTCTGCTCAAACCAGAGTTCAAAGAAATAAACTTACGTGAAATTGTATAATGCGGAGGTTGGTGAATTTCACGAACCTTGTGTAGTATGAAATGTTCAACATTCTGTAAATTTCACAACATTAATTAAAAGTTTTCACGGACTGAAATTAAATATCAACAAATCAGATGTACCTTAATGGTTGCAAAGCATAAAATTAAGTATCAAGCTAGTGTAATAAACCCCCAATGGCCTTTAATAGAATCTAGAATGTGTTAATCGCTATTAAGGGGAATGAAGAGTACATTTTAATTACAATGATTTCAAATTCTACTCGCTGCTTTTAATTTCTTGATAGGCAATTCTAGGATGCATTTACTGCTGATTAGGGAAGAGAAGCTTATAAAATTGTATTGCTTCCAATATTGTCCAAACTTTGGGGGTCATTACAATAGCGGGCAGATCGCAACCGCCCGTATGGCGGTGGCGATCCGCCCGCCATTTACCTCCGCCCGCCTACAATTTCCCCCCGCCAAATCACGATGGTGGTGGGGACGCCGGCGGACGGAAAGACCGTCCACCGGTTTTCCGCCGGTCGTACAGGCGGCCGTGTGGAAAAGGCCGCAAATATGGTGGCGGTGTCTACAAGACACCGCCATCCATATTATGATGGGCGGATGTGCAGGGCTTTCCATGGCGGTGACTCCGCCATGGAAAGCCAGGCGGATTCCACTTTCGGGGGCCCGTTGCGGGCCCCCAAGATGTTGGGGGGCGGGGGATGCACATGGGGGGTACCTATGGTACCCCCCTGCATATGCATGCACAAGGTGGCAGGCACCGCGCGGTGCCTGTCACGTTGTGCATGCAAATGCGCAACATGCCTTTTTTGCATTGCGGTGGGTGCTGCTGACAGCACCGCCCACCGCAATGTAAGAAATGCTGGATGCGCCCGCCAGTATGGCGGACGCATCCTAATAGGGCCGGTGGGACCGCCGCATGTCTGGCGGTCGGTCCCATCACCGTTATGATGGCGGGCGGACTGATGTCCGCCCGCCATCATAATGACCCCCTTTGTTGTTGTTTAAATCCCTCATTATATAACGAGACCATATATCTGCTGGACCTGGAAAAATACACACATATGTAAAACAGTCTTTGTAACAAAGTTCAAATAAGTGACACAGATCATCATCATTCACATGTTCCCCCTAGAAACTTTTATATGCAATAATGGGTCAGGTGTTTTAATCCATACCTCTAATTGACCCCTATGTGAAATGGATTCCACTAGAGAGCCTTCTACCTTCAAAAAAGCATTTGCAAAGCCAATCAATACCCGGCGTGGCAATGCTTGTTGTTGCCAGAACTTGTTTTATCACTATGATATGAACACTGGCAAAGTCAATACCTGTGGCAGGTACCTTTGAATGTCCACACACAATGTAACAGCCATATAGGAATCATAAAATGTACATTCCATGACATCCTTTTGCTGTTACTGCTGAATTTGACAGGTTTTGGCAAAGCAAATAGCAGGGAGCAGGTGACTGACAGGGAAGGCCTAAGAGGGTAGAGGAGACAGTGAGGCATCCAGCAGCAGCAGTGCTTGGTGTTGGGGGCAGATGACCAAGGATGACTAGGTTGACTAGGGGATGAGAGACATACGAAAGAGTGGTATAGAGAACAACAGTGTGCAAGAAAGAGCTAGAGAGTGAGCATGCAGGGAAAGAGAGTGTGAGAGTGAGAGAGAGGGACAGAGAGAGTGGGAGAGAGAAGTACATGTATTTCTATCAATGATAATTCAGAACTGCCACACAAAGAAGCAGAAAGAAAAGTAGGGCCCTGACATTAGTAGGAGTATACACTCAACCAATCAGAAATGAAGGTGAAACCTAAATGCTTCAGGGACGGTACAGACAATTAGGGGTGAAAGCCATCAAATCAGGAGCCGGGAATTTAAATAAACAAAAAAGTTGTCCAATCATGAGCAAGGGGAACACCCAAAGTCCACTCTAAGGCCCTGATTCCGATGTCGGATGGACCGGAGTCCGTCCAACCTTGGTTTGGAACTGGAACCGAACGACCTCCTGTCGTCGGTTCCAGCCCAGGAATTAGGATGCGACCGAACCCTGTTCGGTCACAATCCTATTCTTTACAATGAGAGCATGCATTCCGAACAGAATGCATGCTCTCATAGTAAAGAGCAGAGGTGCAGCTCATCCCTGCACCCGGTGGCTGGCACCTCAAGGTGCCTGCCACCGGGTGCAGGGATCAACAGAGGGGCACCCCTAGGCCTCCATTCTTCGGCCTTGCACCCATGGGGTCCCTGCCGGGGGGCCCCAAAGACAGATTCCCAATGCCTTTCTGCGTCGGAAAGGCCGGCACAGAAAGGCAGTGGGAAGCTGCTATCGTAATCCCTCGGCCGGAAAGAGCCGGCAGAGGGATTACTGAAGGCCTTACGAATGTCAGACGGGATCTCCAAGCCCGTCGTAATCCATTCGGAACTTCTGTTTGGATTAATTTCCGACCAACTCCATCAAAATAGGTTGGTCAGAAATTATTCCAAACAGGAGATTACGATGCGGTAAGAATGGCTCTGAACGTGGTCGGAGCCATTTCTTACCGCATCGTAATCGGGCAAAAATGAATGTTAAGATACTGGTTACAGTGCTGCCTGCGATAGACAGCTAAAGTTGTCTGTAGCAAGACCACAAAAATCTTGAAAGCTGCCTATGGACCTATGGGTACGACTATTCTCTTGAAAGCTATACTTACATTTTGTAGAGTTCACTATACTCTTCACAATCTTAGATTCATCTTCTCAAGCCTCCTTTAAACCATATTTTGGCTACCATTGTTCTCATGTAACCAGCGGGCTAAAGGCTGCTGCTTTTATTGGGTTCTCTATTACATATTGAATGAGTTAACATCTCAGTAGAGTACCGTTGAAAATTCTCTAACAAGAACAGGCACTTTATTTAGGTCTTTTAGAGAGAAAGCTTATTTTCCCTTCACTGTTTAATTATGATTATATTGCCAAATGCTAATACAAGGCAGCACATCTGGAAAGCAATCACGCTGTTTCACCAGTAATGGTGCTACCGAGCACCACTCTGAGCTAATTATAAGAACAAAGCATTACAATTGATTAGAACAATTATGCCAGCCCTGACACAAAATCTGAATTTTTGTTTATGTTGTTATTTTAGAAATACACATTGTTTACCTTACAGTTTCGGCTTTCAAAAGGGATGAGAAACACTTTCATAAAAATAATACGTTTGACTTGACATTTAGAATTCCAATCCGTTAAACAGATTTTTCCTATTAACATCAGCCATTTTATTGTTGATTTGTAGTAAAAATGCGAGGGTAATCCTCACTTCTTTTATATGGTTTTCCTCTAAACATTCCCAGCATTTTCTGCCATTCAGACAGAAACCTCTGAGCAAGCAACAAGCAACAAGCAGCCCGGAACTCTTTGTCCTCAAGCTACGAGGATAAATACCACTGTCAGCCACTTTTTCTAATGGAACTGCAGCCCTATCAAAAATACCCTCCCCATTTCATCTACTTGCAGAAAAACAGGAAGGGAGCGGTGTTTTATTTCACCTTCTACATTGTGATGTCTTTTGTTCTAGCCTATAAATCGAACAAGATTTTGAAAAAAATAATGGAATAATAATGAAAACAGGTCTAACCCATACAATATGCCTTGCTCAAATGGTGTGGGTGCCTTTTGCTGCATAGTTAAAAGCTTATTCCAGGAATAGAAAAAACCAATTTCCTATCCATTGCCCTCGTCGTATCGTAAGGTCACAAGGTAGTTGTTTACTCGGACAATGTTCTGTTTCTAAAACTTCCCTTCGAGAACTTTGATATATCAGTGCTCGCCCCTGATGGGTCTGCACAGTTGGAAAACCCAAGTTGCCGTTAAGTGGCTATTATATTTTAAGAAAGGGGATTGCAGACTATACTTTTTCCCTCTTAAAAATATCCGAAGAGGATAAACATAAAAATGTCCTGGAAAATAAAGTTGTGAACACTTAAACCATTTCCCTTTCATCTAAGCAGATATAAAGGAAGCAGAATTATAGATTTTATTTTCAAGATGCTGCAGTCACAGCAAAGGGTATATAGGGTGAGATAAAAATATTGTTGCGTACTTTTATTTCTCAAAGGCCTTTCATAACCACACTCACTGTGCAAAAATAAGGTACATGTGACATGCCCACAAGGGTGGTTATCAAAGCTGTGGCAAAGTCAATCTTTGAATTACATGAGTGAGTGCAAACGCCTTGACTTTTAAGTTCAGAAGATGACAATCTATTCTTACAGCATTGATGCCCATCATTACAGAACGCTCGTACATAAATAACTCGAGGACACGAAATTAAGTTTATTACCGACTATAAAATAGTCTTTTTTTTTCCTGGATTAAAATGTATGACTTCACAATTTGGGGTGTGCGGAGGAGTATCAAACATGGAGGTTAAAATCAAGGTTTGAAAATGACGTGTGGGTATTTTGGAGTATTAAATAATACTCAATACAGCTACAAATAAGTACTTGGGTACTGGTGGACTCATTTTGCTTTTGAAAGTTTGAATAAATTAATGAGACAGTGCTGGATCAGAAAACATTTTTTGACTGGTGCTGCCATATTTGCAGAGTCCAAAATAAATCGCTTGTTGCAAATTGCTTATAGCACCGTATTGTGAAAATAAGTTTGTGGAGGTGGTAATGTATGACAATAATATTTATGCATACAAAATGCTGTGCTGAATTTTTTTGTGGTCACTGCGTATTGTTGTGTTGTTTTTTCTGCAGCATTTTTGATTGAGCTGTTGCATTGTACTGTGGCTTTTGTGCTCCATTGGAGTTTGACTGTTTCATTGTGATGTGCCCTTTTTACGTTGTTGTTGTGTTGTTATATTTCTTTGTGTCATGCTATTGTGTTGATTTCTGTTGTGCTCTCTAATTACTTTAAACATGTCAACAAATGTTGCAAATTTTCCATCCTAAAGCAGCATATTCCTTTACAGTTCCAGTGTAAGTCATTTACCACTGCATAAGGTGCTAAAATACTGCTGCTCCAGCCTATTCAACTTTTTAAGATACCGGTCAACTCAAAATGGTGTTTAAAGACATTAAAAAGGACCATCGACAGAGCTGAGCCGTGGATGGTGCATAGGGGACAACAACAGTCCCACAGAAGAATTGCTCAAATGTGACATTCCCCGTGCAGTTTGCCAAGAGTGATTTAAATCAGTGCAGTGTCCTTATTTTCATATTTAGCAGGTGTTTCACTTGTAGAGCCGACTGGTGAAAAATATAGCCCCACGGAGGCACCAAGGCCATGGAGAATGCCGGGAGATTTCCTTGATGGAACTGCACATCTGCATGCTTTCGGCATGGGAATTCCGGTGATTTCCTAGGACACAAATGTCCCAAAGATTCTGCTAATCCTCAGGATTACCTTTATTGGAGTGCATGTGCCCCTTTAACAAAAGGTAAGTCCCTTGTCCACATTAATAACTACAACAGAAATTCGACTGTATTGCATATGCAGCAAGGGAATCCCAGGATTGCCCTTTTTCCATGAGATGCACATACACACACACACACACTGCATAAAAGATAATCCTTGGAATTACCAGTAGGCCTCACTCTGAAGTGTAAAGGATGCTGTATCCCAGTCCCTGGGTCTTCAAGAATCCGTTGGGTGCCACCGAACATACAGTGCATGTGAGATAATGTTTGAATCCTCACGTATTTCCTGCTCCTTTAGGAGGGATATGGAGGGCTGCCAACAGCAGTGAGCCCCCTCTCTGCCATTCCAGCACCACCTTTCCTTCCAACCGGGCCATGTCAGAGTGGTGTAGCAAACACCCCTTTACAGTAATGAGAGGGCAGAAGTTTGGTGGATTTCAAGCAGCGGCGATGTGGAGAGAAAGCCTTGTGGCTGGTGCTATCTCCGCCTTCAACAATGCCTAGAAATTGGCAACCAGTTAGTGGTTGGCTCATGAGAGACAATGTGTGATAAAAATTAGGGACTCAAATGATTCTTTATGAATGGCTTGCCTGCAAAACATTGGTGTATGTTCACTGCAGTCAGTCCCTCCCCCAATATACAGGATCCATTTGTACATACGGGGGTTGCATGGAATTGAATGACATTAGTAAATCAATGCTGTGATCTATTTGCTGATAGAAAATATGTGACCAATGTTATTGTAAATCATATTCATGAAGCTTAGCCCGCGAGATCATTATGAACCCACCAATCAACCTGTTGTTCTGCATTAATGAAGATCCTTTGATGACTCCTCCTGCTGGATCATACTTTGCTTGCTGTACAAGTCTCCATGCCACTTTCATGTAGTTGATTATGGGGTTCTGTTGAACATCTTGCACTGCTATGTGTCCACCCGTGGCAGTTTTCAGTTATTTCTCTTCTAACCCATCAGTCTTATCAATTAAAATTAGGTTAGTATATAACTAGTACACTCTAAGAGCAATGTTGACTTTGTCATAAGTCATAGCAATGTCACATTTATGCATTATGTACATTACAGGCAGAGGAGGATATTTAAACTTTGCTACTCACTACTATGCACATGACATCTAATGAACAATAAATGTCCCACAGCTACAGCACCATCTTTGGGATATTTAATTCCAGAAGCCACAACATTGTTTAAAAAATAATATCTAGTGAAAAATTAATGCAATTTCACCAACCAACTTTGCGTTATGTATTAAATTGCAAACACAACAACCCAACCCAGTTTATGGATCACCCATGTTAGTTTAGTAGTGGAAAGTGGATCATTCGTAGTGATAAGTAGTGACTTACCACTAGTAATAAGGCCACAAACACAATTAAAGGGTCAGTCAAGATCTAAATAAATTATTCCCTTGCTCAACCCTCAGTTAATGGCAATGAGCAGGCAGGCGTAACTTAGGAGACAGGTGTGTAAAGCATTTAAAAACACCAATACAATAAATGAGTAAGACACAACATACAATAAAAATTCAAACTCCACATTATAAACATAGATTATATTTTTATGAACAAATAGACAAAAAAAACATAAAAAGTCAATGTAGGGAACTGGAAAAAATGAATTTTCAAAGAATAAACACTTTCTAGTGCTTAAAAACCTATAGCGCCAATTTGGGACATCTGGTTGCGCTTGACCAGGACAAAGTCAAAGTTTGAGGCTGACCATGATGGAGCCCTGTTTGGATACACTAAGCGGGAGGCCTCGGTCAAAATTTTACCTTCGGACTTAGAAACTTTGCTGGACGATTTTCTCTCTACATCTAGCGGTCCCCTCCAGCAGGGTGATTTTGATGCAACGTCGTTGGATGGCTTCTCCATGAGGCCCCGGCCAAATCCTAGAAGTCTGGAGCTCCGAGGGTTTCAGTGGGATGAACCTGAAATCCAGGCCAGGTCACAGTTGAAGGTATTTTGAATCTCGATGTCGAGTCGGTCACCTTATGGAGCTTTTTCCAAAAGTTGCTCCAAACTTCTCCAAACTTCTGGAACTTCTCCCTAAAGTTCCTCTTGAGTGTTCAAAGTGTCCAAAACACAAACCCAATGGTTTGGAATCTCCTATATGGTCCTTGGGATGTCTGGACTACAATTCCCACAATGTACCTAGCCAAATTCTCAAAAGTCCACTGGACGCACTACAGGATGGGGACTCTTGGTGGAGATGAAGCAGGTGGGCTCTGTTAAGCTGTAGCTTGCAGGGAATCCACTCCTTAATCCTTCTTAAAGCAAGGCAAAGTCCTTAGGACTGCAGTACCCGATTGTGCAGCAGGTGCAGTACTTCAGAGTGAAGTCCTTTGGGTGCAGATCCAGATTCCAGCAGGGCAGTCCTTCCTCTCCTAGTAGTTTCAGGCAGCTGATTACAGGAGCTATGCAGCTCTTCCATATTTATCCAGGGTTCCTCAGAGTTAAGGAGGGGGACACCCCTGCCCAATGGGACACAGCGTGCCCCCCAGGTGTATGACCACTTCCTCCAAAGTGTGGCATATTCTTGTCCCAGAAAGCACTATTCTCTCGAAATCCAGCAGCGACAAAGTCTCTCCTGTGGAGTCTGATCATGCTACCCCAACCTACTGGTGTGGCTAATTTTCCTAAACACTCACCTTCCAATCCTCTCTGTAATCTAATTAAAGGGGCTCCTGTGTGGCTGGGGTGTCAGGATGTGGGGGTCAGCCTGTGCTGTCCTAAAGTGTCATTCTCCCTTTGAATACCAGTTTGACTACCCCCATGCCCGTCCTGCCTTCTGCTCTGCAGCTTGTGCTTCTCCACCCACAGTAAACCTGGCCAATCAGGAGAGAGCAGCTAAAAGGCTGGATTTTGGCTCACAGAAAAGAAAGATTAATAAGTTATTTTCTGTCATAGTTATTATAAATCTAACAGTGGCAAGTTGTTGGATTTATCTTAACTATTAATTTGATACCTTTAAATATATTTGTTTACGTCGCTCCTATCAATATTTATCCTTAAATAAAATAAAATAATGTTAGCCTGTGGAGCCGTTCACTACAATGGGAAAAAACTAAATTGGCAGTTACATTACTTTGTAAATCTGGGGCAGCGTCGAGTTCCATTGCATGGGAAAATCCACCACCACGCTCATGGAACGCCTCTCGGGTGCAGAGTAAGGCAACGCCGTGATTTGAGCTGCGTCACCTTACTCCTGATTCATGAGGTCACTCAAAGCCATGCAAGCCGGCGTTGCGTGACGTCATAAATCTTTATGAGAGCCCTGCGTCATGCATGTACCACTTTACGTAGTGCAAAAGTGATGCAGGGCTCTCATAAATAAGCACCCCAGTATCTTTGAAAAGGTGATTGTTGAAAAGTGGGCAATAATTAAGACACAACACACAATAAAATCCCACACCAATTTATACAAATAGGACATATGTGTAACTTTAAAAAGACACCAAAAGCGAAAACATTCAAATCCAATGTAGGGAACCAGGAGATGTGAATTTTTAAAGATTTAGCACTATATAGCAACCTATAGCGCCACTTTTGGACGTCTGGTCCTGCTTGACCGGGGCAAAGTCAAAGTTTCAGGCTGACCACGATGGAGCACTGCTCGGATACCCTCCATGGTAGGCCTCAGTCGAGATCTCACCTTCAGACTTAGAAACTTTTCTGGAGCTTTTTCTGCTGGGGTCCCTCGATGCTCATCACCAGTCCGGGTTTGGTGAGGGTTCGCTGGCATACTTTCCAGGGTGCCCCCGGTCAAACTCTGGAAGTCAAACCTCCAGAACTTTTCAGCAGGATGAATCAGCAGGGCAGGCCGGTTCACGGTTAAAGGTCGCCGGCTTGGCTCTAGCGGTTGAGTCGGTCCCCCTGGAGCTTTTTTGTCCAAAGTTGCTCCAAACTTCTACAAACTTCTGGAACCTCTTCCTAAAGTTCCTCTGGGGGTCCTAAAGGGTCCAAAATACAATCTAAGAGTCTGTAATCTCCAAGATGGTCCTTGAAAGTATGAGACTTCAGTTCTCACAATCCACTTGGACAAAACCCTTACAAATCCACTGGATGCACTCCAGGCTGGGGATTCTTGGTGGTATTACATTTAATAAGTGCTAACTTTTGATTCAGAACAGATAAGCATTTCATGTTTGGTATCTATGAAAAATGAAATGAAAAATCCTCTTCAATGGTCAAGTCAGATTTTAAATTAGAATTTTGAAAATGCCAATTTTGGAAAGTTGGCATCTTCCTGCCTCTGCCATTTGCCTCTGCCATTTGGTGCTTGCAACCTCCTCTGGGTCACATGATTGGGTATAGTTGGCAGTTAGGACTTTGTGAATACCTTCCAGACAGTGACACAATAGCAGGATTAGATGTGCTTGATTGGACCATGTGCTGGCATTATGGGGGGGGTTGGAGCAGGGCACAGCCCCACTTGCAACTGAATAGGCTGTTCTCTGTCTTCACACAAAGGCTTTGGCACCACAACATTGTCTCTGCAGCCAGCTTGGAGCCAGGGAAGTCATGAAATTCAAAGCACTTCAAAGAAAAATCTCTAGAAACTTCTCCTACATCAAAGAAGATACCAGGTGTAAAAATATTGCCATCAGAACCACTCTTCAGTTCACTCTCTGGACCTGTCGATGGACTCTCAGAACATTGCCTGTTGCTGTGGACTGCTGTGTAGTCCACAAGACTGCTTTGCTGCACCTGGAATGACTGCTGCTTTGCTGCCTGGAACCTGCCTTGAACCCTCCAAGGCCCGCCCTCCTGCTTGAGCCCTGCTTATTCATGTAAACCCAGTACTAGTAGAGTGATCCAAAGGCTAGTTTGCTGGCCTCCTGTTCAGAGCCACAGAGTCATAACTAGGCCTGGGCGTGAAATTCCACTCAGCTTATGGAGTTTGCTGAGTTTTTCCCACTCCATGCTCTGCGTAGCACACAGAGCTCCGAGAAAGTGGAGTTTTTTCCTCGCTCGCGCTCGCCAACATTAAGTTGGTGAGCATGAGTGAGGAAAGTCTTATCCCAGGCCACCTCTGAGTGAAATTTTTCAACGCGGTGGGTCGTACATGGTCGCTACCGCTCATGTTGAGAAACCTTCCGTTCGTGGTGAGGAAGCTGCCGCTCGAGTAGAACATCTACTCGAGTGGTAGAGAGAAGTAGCATCCTCTTGCGCTGTGCATGTACAGTGTGGAACAAACACTAGGCACTAAAAACCAGCACGACGTAACACACTCCCCCACTTGCGGAACTCCATGTAGCACGGTGGAGTTTTTTGATTACTTCAGAACTCCACAAACTCCACCCAGGCCTAGTCATGACAGTCTTCCACTATCTTGAACCTGCACCTGGACTCAGCCTGAGTGAGTACTAACCCCCAAAGTGGTGCCCATCCAGTCCTGTTCCTTTGGTGGTGATGCTAAAGGTGCCCAGATAGCCAAAATCCAAAATTTTGGAATTACGCAATTTTTGGCTAAAAATTGCCCTGAGAAGAGAGGGAAGACCGGGACCAACCTGCTCGTCGATTCACTCGAGGTGCTTCGGCAGTCGGCCTGACTTCACAGTAGCTCCCGCTTTGTTGTTCTCCGCAGCAGTCCTTCACCAAAGGGGTATCCAGCCTCCTGGAACTCTCATTCGCTACAGCCTCATGCCTCGTCTGACAGCACATTTTCTACTTCCAAAAAGTGACCAAGTCCGAATGTATAAATCTTCACCAATACGTCTTCCAGAGGCTCCTCGACTACTATGCTCCCTCCTTGGACACTGCCTGCAGCCTTGCCTCACTGAACTTTACATTCTCAGAACTGTTTCTTTAAAGTTTCTTCTAAATCCGTAGGTAAGCATCGACCAGGCCCAATCCACTTTTTGCACCAGCCCGTACACTATCGCAGTTGGCCATATTTTTCTAATTTGACCGGGTCCGAAGTTGGCGCTTTGATCTTTTAGCTGCTACTTTTTGCTAAAAATTTTAACAATTCATAACTCTGGCTCTACTGATTTTTGTCATTTTGGTGTCAAGTGATTTATTAAACTTTACTATATTTTTATAAATTAGTGCGGGATTTTTCTTGCGTTGTGCTTTCACTCTTTTACTTTTTGTGTGCTGCATAAATACTTTACACATTGCCTCTAAGTTAAGCCTGACTGATTGTGGCTGTTGCTTTACCAAGGCTAACACCTCAGTCAAAGAACAACCCAATTTCTCACACTACCAAAATATCATGGGACAGAATGTCGTTGGAAAGAATATAATTTTTTTTTTTTGGAATACAATATCATTTTCAAAAATATTGTTAGATTTAATAGTTTTCTTTACTATAGTTGTTAAAATACAGTTTATTAAATAATTTAATATGTTTTACTTAATATATTATTCTAGGTGTTAGTATTGTGAGAATGATTGTTTTTAGCCACCAAGGAAAGCCCATCCAGTGAATCCCCAGGAGGGGATTACAAATGCGCATGACTTGCTGACATCACAGGGGGGACTTCACACCCCATCACCCCCTGCGTCTGACTGAAGCGCTCTTAAGCGCGACACCTGTCCGCAGCGCTTTGTAGCCACCAATGAAAGCCCATCCAATGAATCCCCAGGAGGGGAGAAAAACGTGCATAACTTGCCGACATCGCATTGGGGACTTCACACCCCATCACCCCCTGCATCTGAGTGAAGCACTTTTACGCAATGCCAGTCTGCTGCGCTTTGTAGCTGCCAGCGAAAGCCCATCCAGTGAATCCCCAGGAGGGGAGAAAACCGCACACGACTTGCCGACATCGCTGGGGGAACTTCACACCCCTTCAACCCCTGCGTCTGAGTGAAGCACTCTTAAGCGTGACGCCGGTCCGCAGCGCTTTGTAGCCTCCAACGAAAGCCCATCCAGTGAATGCCCAGGAGGGGAGAAAACCGTGCACGACTTGCTGACATCGCAGGGGGGACTTCACATCCCATCACCCCCTAAGTCTGAGTGAAGCGTGATGCTGGTCCATGGTGCGGTACAAAAGGGGATGATGGACGGAACGTTTGAGCCAATCAAACACTCACCCCCAGTCAACTGATCTGGGTTTAATCCATCATCATTCTTTAGCTCACTCCACCACCCCAGTTCAGACATGGCCATATGCAAATCAGTCTGACCCTGTGCCTCATGGGAACAGTCCAGCCCGAACTGCCAAGCAATGTCTTCCCTGGACCGGAAACAAGCATCCTAGGACCGGTTTCTGGCATTCCAGCCGTCATCAGCCAGGCTTGCTTGAATCCAGTGGCAAAGTGAGCAAGGGACCCACGTCTGGGCATACCCCCGCCAACTTAGGGCGAACAAAGCGATACAAAAGGGGATGATGGACGGAACGTTTGAGCCAATCAAACACTCACCCCCAGTCAACTGATCTGGGTTTAATCCATCATCATTCTTTAGCTCACTCCACCACCCCAGTTCAGACATGGCCATATGCAAATCAGTCTGACCCTGTGCCTCATGGGAACAGTCCAGCCCGAACTGCCAAGCAATGTCTTCCCTGGACCGGAAACAAGCATCCTAGGACCGGTTTCTGGCATTCCAGCCGTCATCAGCCAGGCTTGCTTGAATCCAGTGGCAAAGTGAGCAAGGGACCCACGTCTGGGCATACCCCCGCCAACTTAGGGCGAACAAAGCGATACAAAAGGGGATGATGGACGGAACGCTTGAGCCAATCAAACACTCACCCCCAGTCAACTGATCTGGGTTTAATCCATCATCATTCTTTAGCTCACTCCACCACCCCAGTTCAGACATGGCCATATGCAAATCAGTCTGACCCTGTGCCTCATGGGAACAGTCCAGCCCGAACTGCCAAGCAATGTCTTCCCTGGACCGGAAACAAGCATCCTAGGACCGGTTTCTGGCATTCCAGCCGTCATCAGCCAGGCTTGCTTGAATCCAGTGGCAAAGTGAGCAAGGGACCCACGTCTGGGCATACCCCCGCCAACTTAGGGCTGAACAAAGCGATACAAAAGGGGATGATGGACGGAACGTTTGAGCCAATCAAACACTCACCCCCAGTCAACTGATCTGGGTTTAATCCATCATCATTCTTTAGCTCACTCCACCACCCCAGTTCAGACATGGCCATATGCAAATCAGTCTGACCCTGTGCCTCATGGGAACAGTCCAGCCCGAACTGCCAAGCAATGTCTTCCTGGACCGGAAACAAGCATCCTAGGACCGGTTTCTGGCATTCCAGCCGTCATCAGCCAGGCTTGCTTGAATCCAGTGGCAAAGTGAGCAAGGGACCCACGTCTGGGCATACCCCGCCAACTTAGGGCGAACAAAGCGATACAAAAGGGGATGATGGACGGAACGCTTGAGCCAATCAAACACTCACCCCCAGTCAACTGATCTGGGTTTAATCCATCATCATTCTTTAGCTCACTCCACCACCCCAGTTCAGACATGGCCATATGCAAATCAGTCTGACCCTGTGCCTCATGGGAACAGTCCAGCCCGAACTGCCAAGCAATGTCTTCCCTGGACCGGAAACAAGCATCCTAGGACCGGTTTCTGGCATTCCAGCCGTCATCAGCCAGGCTTGCTTGAATCCAGTGGCAAAGTGAGCAAGGGACCCACGTCTGGGCATACCCCCGCCAACTTAGGGCGAACAAAGCGATACAAAAGGGGATGATGGACGGAACGTTTGAGCCAATCAAACACTCACCCCCAGTCAACTGATCTGGGTTTAATCCATCATCATTCTTTAGCTCACTCCGCCACCCCAGTTCAGACATGGCCATATGCAAATCAGTCTGACCCTGTGCCTCATGGGAACAGTCCAGCCCGAACTGCCAAGCAATGTCTTCCCTGGACCGGAAACAAGCATCCTAGGACCGGTTTCTGGCATTCCAGCCGTCATCAGCCAGGCTTGCTTGAATCCAGTGGCAAAGTGAGCAAGGGACCCACGTCTGGGCATACCCCCGCCAACTTAGGGCGAACAAAGCGATACAAAAGGGGGATGATGGACGGAACGTTTGAGCCAATCAAACACTCACCCCAGTCAACTGATCTGGGTTTAATCCATCATCATTCTTTAGCTCACTCCACCACCCCAGTTCAGACATGGCCATATGCAAATCAGTCTGACCCTGTGCCTCATGGGAACAGTCCAGCCCGAACTGCCAAGCAATGTCTTCCCTGGACCGGAAACAAGCATCCTAGGACCGGTTTCTGGCATTCCAGCCGTCATCAGCCAGGCTTGCTTGAATCCAGTGGCAAAGTGAGCAAGGGACCCACGTCTGGGCATACCCCCGCCAACTTAGGGCGAACAAAGCGATACAAAAGGGGATGATGGACGGAACGTTTGAGCCAATCAAACACTCACCCCCAGTCAACTGATCTGGGTTTAATCCATCATCATTCTTTAGCTCACTCCACCACCCCAGTTCAGACATGGCCATATGCAAATCAGTCTGACCCTGTGCCTCATGGGAACAGTCCAGCCCGAACTGCCAAGCAATGTCTTCCCTGGACCGGAAACAAGCATCCTAGGACCGGTTTCTGGCATTCCAGCCGTCATCAGCCAGGCTTGCTTGAATCCAGTGGCAAAGTGAGCAAGGGACCCACGTCTGGGCATACCCCCGCCAACTTAGGGCGAACAAAGCGATACAAAAGGGGATGATGGACGGAACGTTTGAGCCAATCAAACACTCACCCCCAGTCAACTGATCTGGGTTTAATCCATCATCATTCTTTAGCTCACTCCACCACCCCAGTTCAGACATGGCCATATGCAAATCAGTCTGACCCTGTGCCTCATGGGAACAGTCCAGCCCGAACTGCCAAGCAATGTCTTCCCTGGACCGGAAACAAGCATCCTAGGACCGGTTTCTGGCATTCCAGCCGTCATCAGCCAGGCTTGCTTGAATCCAGTGGCAAAGTGAGCAAGGGACCCACGTCTGGGCATACCCCCGCCAACTTAGGGCGAACAAAGCGATACAAAAGGGGATGATGGACGGAACGTTTGAGCCAATCAAACACTCACCCCCAGTCAACTGATCTGGGTTTAATCCATCATCATTCTTTAGCTCACTCCACCACCCCAGTTCAGACATGGCCATATGCAAATCAGTCTGACCCTGTGCCTCATGGGAACAGTCCAGCCCGAACTGCCAAGCAATGTCTTCCCTGGACCGGAAACAAGCATCCTAGGACCGGTTTCTGGCATTCCAGCCGTCATCAGCCAGGCTTGCTTGAATCCAGTGGCAAAGTGAGCAAGGGACCCACGTCTGGGCATACCCCCGCCAACTTAGGGCGAACAAAGCGATACAAAAGGGGATGATGGACGGAACGTTTGAGCCAATCAAACACTCACCCCCAGTCAACTGATCTGGGTTTAATCCATCATCATTCTTTAGCTCACTTCCACCACCCCAGTTCAGACATGGCCATATGCAAATCAGTCTGACCCTGTGCCTCATGGGAACAGTCCAGCCCGAACTGCCAAGCAATGTCTTCCCTGGACCGGAAACAAGCATCCTAGGACCGGTTTCTGGCATTCCAGCCGTCATCAGCCAGGCTTGCTTGAATCCAGTGGCAAAGTGAGCAAGGGACCCACGTCTGGGCATACCCCCGCCAACTTAGGGCGAACAAAGCGATACAAAAGGGGATGATGGACGGAACGCTTGAGCCAATCAAACACTCACCCCCAGTCAACTGATCTGGGTTTAATCCATCATCATTCTTTAGCTCACTCCGCCACCCCAGTTCAGACATGGCCATATGCAAATCAGTCTGACCCTGTGCCTCATGGGAACAGTCCAGCCCGAACTGCCAAGCAATGTCTTCCCTGGACCGGAAACAAGCATCCTAGGACCGGTTTCTGGCATTCCAGCCGTCATCAGCCAGGCTTGCTTGAATCCAGTGGCAAAGTGAGCAAGGGACCCACGTCTGGGCATACCCCCGCCAACTTAGGGGCGAACAAAGCGATACAAAGGGGGATGATGGACGGAACGTTTGAGCCAATCAAACACTCACCCCCAGTCAACTGATCTGGGTTTAATCCATCATCATTCTTTAGCTCACTCCACCACCCCAGTTCAGACATGGCCATATGCAAATCAGTCTGACCCTGTGCCTCATGGGAACAGTCCAGCCCGAACTGCCAAGCAATGTCTTCCCTGGACCGGAAACAAGCATCCTAGGACCGGTTTCTGGCATTCCAGCCGTCATCAGCCAGGCTTGCTTGAATCCAGTGGCAAAGTGAGCAAGGGACCCACGTCTGGGCATACCCCGCCAACTTAGGGCGAACAAAGCGATACAAAAGGGGATGATGGACGGAACGTTTGAGCCAATCAAACACTCACCCCCAGTCAACTGATCTGGGTTTAATCCATCATCATTCTTTAGCTCACTCCACCACCCCAGTTCAGACATGGCCATATGCAAATCAGTCTGACCCTGTGCCTCATGGGAACAGTCCAGCCCGAACTGCCAAGCAATGTCTTCCCTGGACCGGAAACAAGCATCCTAGGACCGGTTTCTGGCATTCCAGCCGTCATCAGCCAGGCTTGCTTGAATCCAGTGGCAAAGTGAGCAAGGGACCCACGTCTGGGCATACCCCCGCCAACTTAGGGCGAACAAAGCGATACAAAAGGGGATGATGGACGGAACGTTTGAGCCAATCAAACACTCACCCCCAGTCAACTGATCTGGGTTTAATCCATCATCATTCTTTAGCTCACTCCACCACCCCAGTTCAGACATGGCCATATGCAAATCAGTCTGACCCTGTGCCTCATGGGAACAGTCCAGCCCGAACTGCCAAGCAATGTCTTCCCTGGACCGGAAACAAGCATCCTAGGACCGGTTTCTGGCATTCCAGCCGTCATCAGCCAGGCTTGCTTGAATCCAGTGGCAAAGTGAGCAAGGGACCCACGTCTGGGCATACCCCCGCCAACTTAGGGGCGAACAAAGCGATACAAAAGGGGATGATGGACGGAACGTTTGAGCCAATCAAACACTCACCCCCAGTCAACTGATCTGGGTTTAATCCATCATCATTCTTTAGCTCACTCCACCACCCCAGTTCAGACATGGCCATATGCAAATCAGTCTGACCCTGTGCCTCATGGGAACAGTCCAGCCCGAACTGCCAAGCAATGTCTTCCCTGGACCGGAAACAAGCATCCTAGGACCGGTTTCTGGCATTCCAGCCGTCATCAGCCAGGCTTGCTTGAATCCAGTGGCAAAGTGAGCAAGGGACCCACGTCTGGGCATACCCCCGCCAACTTAGGGCGAACAAAGCGATACAAAGGGGATGATGGACGGAACGTTTGAGCCAATCAAACACTCACCCCCAGTCAACTGATCTGGGTTTAATCCATCATCATTCTTTAGCTCACTCCACCACCCCAGTTCAGACATGGCCATATGCAAATCAGTCTGACCCTGTGCCTCATGGGAACAGTCCAGCCCGAACTGCCAAGCAATGTCTTCCCTGGACCGGAAACAAGCATCCTAGGACCGGTTTCTGGCATTCCAGCCGTCATCAGCCAGGCTTGCTTGAATCCAGTGGCAAAGTGAGCAAGGGACCCACGTCTGGGCATACCCCCGCCAACTTAGGGCGAACAAAGCGATACAAAAGGGGATGATGGACGGAACGTTTGAGCCAATCAAACACTCACCCCCAGTCAACTGATCTGGGTTTAATCCATCATCATTCTTTAGCTCACTCCACCACCCCAGTTCAGACATGGCCATATGCAAATCAGTCTGACCCTGTGCCTCATGGGAACAGTCCAGCCCGAACTGCCAAGCAATGTCTTCCCTGGACCGGAAACAAGCATCCTAGGACCGGTTTCTGGCATTCCAGCCGTCATCAGCCAGGCTTGCTTGAATCCAGTGGCAAAGTGAGCAAGGGACCCACGTCTGGGCATACCCCCGCCAACTTAGGGCGAACAAAGCGATACAAAAGGGGATGATGGACGGAACGTTTGAGCCAATCAAACACTCACCCCCAGTCAACTGATCTGGGTTTAATCCATCATCATTCTTTAGCTCACTCCACCACCCCAGTTCAGACATGGCCATATGCAAATCAGTCTGACCCTGTGCCTCATGGGAACAGTCCAGCCCGAACTGCCAAGCAATGTCTTCCCTGGACCGGAAACAAGCATCCTAGGACCGGTTTCTGGCATTCCAGCCGTCATCAGCCAGGCTTGCTTGAATCCAGTGGCAAAGTGAGCAAGGGACCCACGTCTGGGCATACCCCCGCCAACTTAGGGCGAACAAAGCGATACAAAAGGGGATGATGGACGGAACGTTTGAGCCAATCAAACACTCACCCCCAGTCAACTGATCTGGGTTTAATCCATCATCATTCTTTAGCTCACTCCACCACCCCAGTTCAGACATGGCCATATGCAAATCAGTCTGACCCTGTGCCTCATGGGAACAGTCCAGCCCGAACTGCCAAGCAATGTCTTCCCTGGACCGGAAACAAGCATCCTAGGACCGGTTTCTGGCATTCCAGCCGTCATCAGCCAGGCTTGCTTGAATCCAGTGGCAAAGTGAGCAAGGGACCCACGTCTGGGCATACCCCCGCCAACTTAGGGCGAACAAAGCGATACAAAAGGGGATGATGGACGGAACGTTTGAGCCAATCAAACACTCACCCCCAGTCAACTGATCTGGGTTTAATCCATCATCATTCTTTAGCTCACTCCACCACCCCAGTTCAGACATGGCCATATGCAAATCAGTCTGACCCTGTGCCTCATGGGAACAGTCCAGCCCGAACTGCCAAGCAATGTCTTCCCTGGACCGGAAACAAGCATCCTAGGACCGGTTTCTGGCATTCCAGCCGTCATCAGCCAGGCTTGCTTGAATCCAGTGGCAAAGTGAGCAAGGGACCCACGTCTGGGCATACCCCCGCCAACTTAGGGCGAACAAAGCGATACAAAAGGGATGATGGACGGAACGTTTGAGCCAATCAAACACTCACCCCCAGTCAACTGATCTGGGTTTAATCCATCATCATTCTTTAGCTCACTCCACCACCCCAGTTCAGACATGGCCATATGCAAATCAGTCTGACCCTGTGCCTCATGGGAACAGTCCAGCCCGAACTGCCAAGCAATGTCTTCCCTGGACCGGAAACAAGCATCCTAGGACCGGTTTCTGGCATTCCAGCCGTCATCAGCCAGGCTTGCTTGAATCCAGTGGCAAAGTGAGCAAGGGACCCACGTCTGGGCATACCCCGCCAACTTAGGGCGAACAAAGCGATACAAAAGGGGATGATGGACGGAACGCTTGAGCCAATCAAACACTCACCCCCAGTCAACTGATCTGGGTTTAATCCATCATCATTCTTTAGCTCACTCCACCACCCCAGTTCAGACATGGCCATATGCAAATCAGTCTGACCCTGTGCCTCATGGGAACAGTCCAGCCCGAACTGCCAAGCAATGTCTTCCCTGGACCGGAAACAAGCATCCTAGGACCGGTTTCTGGCATTCCAGCCGTCATCAGCCAGGCTTGCTTGAATCCAGTGGCAAAGTGAGCAAGGGACCCACGTCTGGGCATACCCCCGCCAACTTAGGGCGAACAAAGCGATACAAAAGGGGATGATGGACGGAACGTTTGAGCCAATCAAACACTCACCCCCAGTCAACTGATCTGGGTTTAATCCATCATCATTCTTTAGCTCACTCCACCACCCCAGTTCAGACATGGCCATATGCAAATCAGTCTGACCCTGTGCCTCATGGGAACAGTCCAGCCCGAACTGCCAAGCAATGTCTTCCCTGGACCGGAAACAAGCATCCTAGGACCGGTTTCTGGCATTCCAGCCGTCATCAGCCAGGCTTGCTTGAATCCAGTGGCAAAGTGAGCAAGGGACCCACGTCTGGGCATACCTCCGCCAACTTAGGGCGAACAAAGCGATACAAAAGGGGATGATGGACGGAACGTTTGAGCCAATCAAACACTCACCCCCAGTCAACTGATCTGGGTTTAATCCATCATCATTCTTTAGCTCACTCCACCACCCCAGTTCAGACATGGCCATATGCAAATCAGTCTGACCCTGTGCCTCATGGGAACAGTCCAGCCCGAACTGCCAAGCAATGTCTTCCCTGGACCGGAAACAAGCATCCTAGGACCGGTTTCTGGCATTCCAGCCGTCATCAGCCAGGCTTGCTTGAATCCAGTGGCAAAGTGAGCAAGGGACCCACGTCTGGGCATACCCCCGCCAACTTAGGGCGAACAAAGCGATACAAAAGGGGATGATGGACGGAACGCTTGAGCCAATCAAACACTCACCCCCAGTCAACTGATCTGGGTTTAATCCATCATCATTCTTTAGCTCACTCCACCACCCCAGTTCAGACATGGCCATATGCAAATCAGTCTGACCCTGTGCCTCATGGGAACAGTCCAGCCCGAACTGCCAAGCAATGTCTTCCCTGGACCGGAAACAAGCATCCTAGGACCGGTTTCTGGCATTCCAGCCGTCATCAGCCAGGCTTGCTTGAATCCAGTGGCAAAGTGAGCAAGGGACCCACGTCTGGGCATACCCCCGCCAACTTAGGGCGAACAAAGCGATACAAAAGGGGATGATGGACGGAACGTTTGAGCCAATCAAACACTCACCCCCAGTCAACTGATCTGGGTTTAATCCATCATCATTCTTTAGCTCACTCCACCACCCCAGTTCAGACATGGCCATATGCAAATCAGTCTGACCCTGTGCCTCATGGGAACAGTCCAGCCCGAACTGCCAAGCAATGTCTTCCCTGGACCGGAAACAAGCATCCTAGGACCGGTTTCTGGCATTCCAGCCGTCATCAGCCAGGCTTGCTTGAATCCAGTGGCAAAGTGAGCAAGGGACCCACGTCTGGGCATACCCCCGCCAACTTAGGGCGAACAAAGCGATACAAAAGGGGATGATGGACGGAACGTTTGAGCCAATCAAACACTCACCCCCAGTCAACTGATCTGGGTTTAATCCATCATCATTCTTTAGCTCACTCCACCACCCCAGTTCAGACATGGCCATATGCAAATCAGTCTGACCCTGTGCCTCATGGGAACAGTCCATGGTGCGGGACGTGTGTGGGGACGTACCCGGGCATGCGCAGGCAAAGCCTGGGCCAAGGGCAAGTCCATTCACGCCCGAAGGAGGCTGGGCTGAGCCACCCCCTTTCATCTGGGTTTGAGGTTTGAGGGCTTGGACATGGGTAAGTGGAAAACAAAGCCCACTGAAGCGGGAGGGGAGATCACTGAACGCCGCCTCTCGCTGAAAGAGGTAAGGTTACCTATTACTAACCACAAGGAGATGGGGAGGGGTTCCCTAACCCCTAAGGGGGATCCTGCTACTAAATCAGCTCCAAGTTTAATAGCCTTGAGGGAGAGCCCCATTGAATCCAACTCTATTGAGACCAAGTGCAGTCCGGTAATCGAACCCTCAGAAAAACGGAAGAGGGGGGTCCAAAACAGGCACTAACAGTAACACCAATACAAAGGCCCCCAGACATCGTACAAATACGGTTCCGAACCCCCGCGAAGAGAAATCACAAACATAAGTGTCTTACCAGCTCTACCCTAGTTCCCCATAGAGGATGTTATATGCCAAAAAATAGAACAAATCATCAGCACTACATTACAGCCAATTACAGATAGGTTAACAAAGATAGAAGTAGGCCTTAAGCTCTTCCTTAGTGACGACCAAAGGTATGGCCAACCAGTGTCATTAAGGTCACTTGATGGAACGCCTGGCCATCTTGGCCCCCAACACCACCAACAGGGGGGCCCAGAGGTCACAGTCTCCACACAGATGCTGCCAGACAGAGCCCCAGACAGACCCCAAATAGGCAACTCTACCACCAACGGCCAACACGAGGGCGATATTAACCATCACAGGTCCTCATCTGGAGGGGGGAACAAATGGGGACGGGAGAGGGCTTGAGCCAACTGTGATGAAAGAAGTAGAAGCAACAGAGGTAACAACGGGGATACAACCACGGACGGTTCTATGGCCATTGAAAGATCAAAGACCACACCGCGAGGCGGACGGTTGGACTTACCTACGGCAGCATGCCCTTATACTGTTATCCTAGCCAATGCCCCCGAACTTAAATCGCACCAGCAGGAGTCAACAACGCAACAGATGGACACGGCCCTGCACTGGTTTTCCAAATTTAATACAGGTGACCTTTGCTCTATAACCACATCATAATAGCTAGATGGGTAAATTGGGTGGGCCATGGTACAAAACCTATTGGGGGGACTGCGTGATCATAAACTTTAATAACCATAGGTTGGTTGAGCACCTTGTGAATGTATTGCCTAGCCCATCTCGATCTGACTCACAGATCTTTGCATTGCCACTTGGCTTGTTTTTTAACCATTTTGGCACACCTGTATCTCTCAAGACAGGGCCCCTTTCAATTCAAATCATAATCGACACTGATGATTGCCCAGTGATCCCAATTAAAAATAGATATGAACCACTAAATGATCTCGAAGCCTATGATTGACTTTCTACCCTAATTGAACTGCAGGCCGCTACTACCGAACCCCTTATTCAAAATACAAGTCCCGCCTTGGGCCCAGAGTTGTATAACCTAAAATTAATCACTTGGAATATAGAGGGATATAGGCAGAAAATGCAGGATCAGGAATGGTTACAACTTATATTAAACTATGATATCCTGTGTTTACATGAAACATGGGAAATAAATACGATCAGCATAGATGGCTATATCACCTTCCAGACGGATGCTGTTCCGCCAGAGCAGGGCACGCAAGCGGGGGGCTAGTTACCCTAATAGCTAGCACAGTTGTGGTCAAGGTAAGAAAGTTTACAAATACATCGCCCTGCTACCATATCCTTTTATGTGCTGGCCAGCATGGAAGGGATTGGCTTCTGATTAACCTTTACAATAATAACTTTACAGGATATATGGCAGTGGTGGTAGAACTAATTGAGAAAGATATTGACCACCTTTTGAAAAACCACCACACTTCCTTAGATAGTTTATGGATGAGCGACTTTAACATCCATAGCTGTAACAGGATAGAGGCTGCTTCCTGTGGTATGATAGATGACATAGGGGAGCCTATTCGCCATTTTATCCATAATGGCTACGGCTGTGTACTAAATAGACAATTTAGTGATCCATAATCTGAAGATAATAAACTCAGTAGATCCCAGTACAGACCAACTAGATCACACATTCTTTGCTCGATCCCACAAGACAAGATTGACTTTATCCTGGTTTCTGAAACTATAAGATCACAGGTCTCCCTCACTGAGACAGTAATCCATCCATTTAGTGATCACGCTGCAATTACTTGCCAAATTCCCTGGGGTCTGATGAATACTATTCCGGGTAAACAAATCCCTAAGCCATCAATTGCAAGAAAAATGGAATTGTTCTGAAATGGGACAAGCTAGATACATTTAAATTCACTCATAGTGTTGTCTCCACTATGATCCAGGATATCTCAATCTGTCTAGACCCATTCTCACAGCCTGACAAACCCCAAGTAGCCTTTGAACGAATTTTAGCTGAAATTAATTCAAATCTTTTACGGCCCTGTAACAGAAAAGCTAGGGGACCAGTTTGCTGGTTCAATAACCGTTGCGCCAAAGCATTTAAAAACCTCTGCATTGCCCTCAAAATAAAACCAAGAGATATCCCGCTGGTAAAATCATAACGCTCCATTTACAAAGCAGAAAGAGATAATAGACTAAGGGGTTTAAAAGAAGAACCATGGAATAAATTAACAAAAACAGCTATGCTAAAAAATAGCAGAGATTTCTGGCTCATAATTAACGCTCCGTTTCTTAAAGACGAGACAGATATCTCCCTAGATCAGCATGTAACGTAGGACGACTGCGTGAGCTACTTCACGGGGGTATTTGGAATAGAAGGGGAGGGCCCTGTAACAACATCATGTTGTCTGATTCGCCCAGAGGAAGCTAAATTGTCTTTTACCCTGGACAAAATGAAAAATGCACTAAACCAATGTAGCAGATTGAGGGCAGCTGGGCCAGACAGGGTATCAATAGACTTCTTTTTAACTAACCAGGAGCTTTGGGCCCCGCTACTTACTAATGTTTTAATGCCATATCACAAACGAATGTCCCCCCTTCTCGGAAAAAGTCAGTGATTATACCGATCTACAAAAAGGGAAAAAAAGCATTAGCGAAAAACAATATTGACCAATATCGCTGTTAGATAGTACAGCAACATTAATGGGCCGTCTCTTGCTAAATAGGTTAGAGGATTGGGCTCAAGAAAATAAGATATTAATTCAAACCCTGTACGGTTTTAGAAAGAATAAAGGGACTGTGTACCAGTGTCTCAACTTAAACTTATTAATCACAAAATACACGGCAGCAAAGGTAGGCCATCTTTATATGGCCTTTATGGACCTATCGGCCGCTTTTGACCGAGTGGCCCATATGAAGTTATGGTCTAAAATGGAAGACATGGGCATTGACAAACCAATAATTAACTTTAGTCGGAAGTTGTACTCCTCAGCTACGGCCTGCGTTCGCCTGAGGAGAGAGGGGGAGTGCTCCAGACACTTCCCACTCACTCGTGGTGTCAGGCCAGGGTGCGTACTTGCACCCTTTTTATTCTCTCTCTATATGGATGCCGTGGAAGCTGCACTGGTTGGGTCCACCAGTGATGTCCCCATTATTAATTCTGCTCCTGTGCCTCTACTTCTTTACGCAGATGATGCAGTATTACTGGCTCGGACTGGCAATGCGTTTCAGATGCTTACAGACACCTATGTAAGATTTATGAATAATCTAGATCTTAAAGTAAATGAAACTAAATCATTTGTGCTAGTGGCAGGAGCAAGATTAAGAAACCCACCTAGCTGGAACATAGTAGGGAGGAAACTGGAGATAGTAGAATCATTCTGTTATTTGGGGGTACTGTTTGATTAAAAAATACATAGCAAAACATGGTGGCCAATAGAGGCCTTATGATGGAAAGAAGCATACAGGCAATCATTAGCTTCATCAAGAAACTGGGGTCCAAACCGATAGAAACCATTAAAAAGCCATATGAAGCAAAAACAATGTCTGTGGCACAGACGGAGTGTCAGTGTGGGGTGTCACTGCTGTTTCTACTTTACAACAGATTGAGAACAAATTTTGGAAACGCCCCCAATCTTGTTCCTCAATCTTGTTCCTCCTATAATTGCCATACTGAATTGGACGTTCCTTTTATTACGGACCAGATTCATTGTGCCCCCCCTCTTTTGTGGCACTCAGTATGGAGGAGGGAAACATTGAAGCTAATGCATGAAATCCTATATGATTGCCTAAAGCTTGACGGGTCTCACAGAATAAAATGGTTGCAGTTTGTCAAGAACAGCCTGCATACTATTGACTTGTCTAAGTTATTTGATGACCCAATTACCTGCACCTCCATCACTAGGTCAGAACTGAAAAAACTTTTAACTGAAAAACAGAGGGAAATGAGATGGGAAGCCAACTGTTGTAAACCAAGGGTCAAACAAAACCCTCTAGAGCCTAAAATAAACACACCTGATCTTAATTACTTATCTTTTGTGACTAACACTCACCATAGATTTCTGTTAGCGAGGTTCCGATTGAACTACATTCCCCTAATGCTTGGCTATCCTGCTAATACCCACTCTATGAATGCCTTGTCTGTTTGCCCATGTGACTTCTCATTAGCCCAATGTGACCTACCCTTGTTATTTTGTAAATTCTATTGTGAAGAAAGGAAGAGGTTCGTCCGCCCAATCTTGTGCAGATATAGGGTGAGGCAATGTCGACCAGCTTTATACCTTTTAAAATAGCTGTCTGATCCCTTTACCTGCCATTGTCTGGCTCTGTTTTTTCAATGTGCCATAAAGAGACATAAGAAGTATTTGTAACATAAGAAATGAAATTGTTCCCCTCTTCGCGCCATGTTTTAATTGTATTATAGTTTTATCTGTATCCTTTTTTATTAGCGCTGTTTCAATGTATACCATGATTTTACTGTATGTAGAATACTTTTTATGCCGTCTTATCAACTGGTGAAATAAAGTGATTTTTGACTGACTGACTGATTGTTTTAATTATTTTAAAATATAGTTTGTCATTTTGAGTATTTTAGTAATTATATTCAAACTTTATTAGTAATCTATAGTGTAGTGGTGGGCTGTTGGATTCATAAGTGAATAGGGTGGGAAGTTAATGAAATTATGAATAATCTATAAATAATCTAAATTTAATTGTAATTAGTTTTTTATTGCAAAACAATTATTTAATCTATTATTAGTTATGCATATATTTTATTTGATATATTATTTTTTATGTAATTTTATATCTTAGATTTTCAGGTTAATTTATTCCTTTCAATGCATATATCCAATTTTTTTCTTACTAATTTTTAATTATATTTTAGTATCAGGTTGTTGGGTTTGTATGGGAAATAAAAGCATGCTAAATTATTTGTTATGGTAATTAAATATGTATTGAATAATAATTATGTAAATTACTTAATTGCTTTTATTTGTTTGAATTTTTGTAGTGTTTTATTCCTTTTAAAGTGTATTTTAATTTGATATGCTTATTACGCATATTTTGTGGGGACTAGGGTGAGAATATATTAAAGTTAAAATATTTGTATATTAATTCTTATTTTTATGTAATTGATCATTTGACAATTATGTATATTTTACGTTTATACTTGTTATATTAATTATTTGTTTTATTTGAATTCTTGTAATGGCAAGTGGTTTTAAAATTTTGCCTTTGGAATGATTTTCATTTTTGCATTTTATTTGTTTTTTAAGTAGTATGTTAAATTGATTTCTTTTATAGTTAGACAAGTTATACCACTATAAGTAATTTTATTTTTTTTAAAGTATTTTTCTATGTACTATAAATTTGTAATTTTTTTATTAAGTATTGAAATATTAATAGTAAATAATTATGACATGTATTGTTATATGTAGTCACTTCGAAGTCCAACACTATGCATACTGTTGCCTAGAGTGGGGTGGGAGTGGTAAATCAAATTCCACCAAAATCCAACATTTTCCCCACTGTTCTTTAGACTGGAGGGGGAATAGTAAACCTAACCCCTCTGAAGTCCAACATTTTCTCTACTGTTGCTTAGGAGGAGTGGGCATAGTAAATCTAAAGCCTCCGAAGACCAACACTTTCCCTTCTATTGCTGGAGTTTTGAACAGAGATCTTTGAGCTAGAGAGATAGATAGATAGATAGATAGATAGATAGATAGATAGATAGATAGATATGTGTGTGCCTGTGTGTGTGTGTGTGTGTGTGTGTGTGTAATGAACCAATTATTGAAATCAGCATATTAATTTTATATTTTAAAATTTGAAGTGTACATATATTAAAAAAATTATAATATTGTTCCTCTTTTGGGCGATATTCCCTTCCACTATATTTTTGAGTCGATATATCTGTCATTTCCAGTATATGTATAGGAACACTATATTGCGGTCAACGATATTTTTGGCACAATATTTTTGTCAACGATATTTTATTACCACAAAATTGTGTCAGAGAACATCAGAAACAGCGCCTCTCTTTATATTGTTCTGGAAAAGTATGGGGCGCCACTCAAGTTCACACAGTAGGTAACTTGTGTCAAAAGGTATATGTAAGCTTTCTTCTAAACAGATTCATACAAGCAGAACACTTATTTTCGCATTAATTATCAAAGTTCTGAATTGCAGAGAAGGTTTCTCGTGTAGTTCCTATATATATCCTATACAGAATCTGCGCGTTCGGATAACATGAACTGTGGGCTTGGTGGCAGACTGACTGAACACCCCCACCAAAAATGTTAGCCTGTTTGCATTAGCTAGCTCACAGTGCCACTAGAGTCTCCTCTTATCGGGGAGAGAATAGTTTCTGGCAACCTTAGAACATGACAACCCTGATCCCTCAGGATCATGGAAACAATATACTACTTTTCTCTCAGTCACTCGTGCTCACTTATTCGGTCTCAGAGAGTTACACAGAAGAAGCAGTCGGGCGTGTTACAATAAGTATTTATTGTACAGTTGTTCTTCTAGCGTAAAATAGATGTGCTGCAATAATTCTAAGACAGTAGCAGATATATATAATCAGCAGTATAGTGAATACAAATGGATAGTACAGTTCTACCATTTTGCAATAAACATAAATGCATACATGGATATAAAACGCATGATAAAGGAGAGTGCGTACTCCTACGATGCCTATCTAGATGTACCTAAGTGTACCTAGCATGTGAGTAGGTGTGAAGCCAAGAATCCCTCTAGGATTTGGTCGAACCCCATTACCTGGAGAGAGAGAGTGTGGGACCCCGTCCTGGTCTCGAGTTGGACACCCCGCGAGGGATGTATTAGACCATTGTCAGCTGAAGCAAGTATCTAGGGTTCCTTTGTCCCTTGTTTCTTGTGTTAGCCATTGTTGGGTTTAAGGATGACGTATGGGATGAACCTTGTACGTAGATATTATGCAGGTGGTGTAGCCCCAGCCTGGTTTCCCAGAACCCTTATGAATATTCATTCATACTGTGTAAGTTCGTGATCGCAAATGGTAAGTTCGCGAGCGCGAGCTGCCGCTCTGGTAGAATTTCTACCCGAGCGGCAGGAATACCAGCACAAACTGCAGTTCGCACTGCACTCCGCCACTCGCGGAGCTTCACAGAGTTTTTTGTAACTTCGCGGAGTTTCGCGTAGCAAAACTCCACGAACTACGCCCAGGGCTACATAACACCCACTCCTCTTCCGAATAGTCAACAATGATAAAATGCCATCGAACTATTCTCTTTACAAGGTAAAAGCGCATAAAACTTATAAAAAGATTTGTCGTAAAATCATTTAAAAACAGTTTTAAGAGGTGGAAAAAGACAAAGATAGAAAAATCTTTCACTTCGAAAATTCGTTTTTTGGGATTGATACTTAAGCCGAAGTCCTAATTGAGTTCATTTATATAAGTCGAACCACTGCAAGCGTCAGAAGTCCATGCTTTTCCAGCGAAAGTGTCAATTTAAAGGAAATGTTCCAAATTTAGTTGAGTTTTCGAGGAATGCAGCCATTAGTATAGTAATAAGCTGCGGACATTGCCGAGCATAGGCCCTCAGAGGTTCCAGCCTGGTATTCAAGTCCGCAGGTGCGTCCGTTGCAAGTGTCAGACAGAGATCCAACACGCATTCTTCACCACAAAACAGGCATCGGAGAACAGGTAAGATGCAGTCCATCCAGACTGGTCTAAATGATAGGAACCAAGAGGCACTCAGTTCCCGTAGGCGAGGTGTGCCCAGATGCTGTACCATGCGTTCACGGTATTTGCGCTCCAGGAGCGCTTTTGCCATCTCGTTGGTATTTGGGCTGTCCATTGCGTAGCAGAAAAATTACAATCAGGATTCCTGCGATAGAAAGCAGGATCAGCGGAAGACCTCCAAAAACGCTTCCCAATACGGAGTGTATAAAATTTGGAATAACTCCGAGTATTGTCTGAAAGGTGCTTAGAAATCCTGACCCTATGGTCTTAAATAGGTGTACAATACCACTTGTATCAGGCATGTTAAAGATACGACCCACCATTTCTGCGAAATGCAAGGGGCAGTTTGTACGTATAAGTGCCTGTATCTCATTCGAGGTCCTTGCGATTTGAAGATCAAAGGTCTTTCGAGCGGAGGTTAAGGGTACGGTTTGTTGTAAAAGCATGGCTTTCAGTCTGCTCAAAGTATCAAACTGTATAAAGGAAACATTCAATGAAGGCCATAACGGCGCCTCCCTGACTGTATTTATTGGGGGAAACAATACTTGCACACAGCAAGTAACCCTGGAGTTCACAGAGCCCAGTTAGGCAATGCCCGGAAGCATCCCACAGCAACCTTGATCGTTCAGCATCAAGTAACTCCCAATCGAGAGCAGCTCGAATACCGGTGTAATCACGGCTGCTGGAGTCCCTTTCATGTGGCAGGACAAGTTCGCCACTGAGCCATTACAAGCTCCGTGCAGGGAAATATCCTGGCACATGAGAGAACAGCTTAAAGCGTTCTTGCAATTTGTACCGCTTAGAAACACTTCTCAATCCCCACTCCGGCATCAAAATCTGTATGGTAACTCCCAAGATTCCTTAATGTATTCCTTACATTTTTTCTCATATTTGCCTGCCTGCCTTTGCTCAAGGCAATATTGAAACTGAAAAGTAGTGACCAGTAGAGTTATATGGCCATGGATTAGCCATTCCGTTGATGGTGATTCTGCTACCGTAAATGGTAATCTATCCAGCTTTTCAATGCGCAACATTGTATATTTTGCTCCCCTTTGTGCCATTTCTACCTGTTTATCTGTTAGATTGTATTCAGAATACAGAGACGTACTGTTGATAAAACGCCAAGGCACATAGCCTTCATGCAAAGATTGCAGGGTCCAGCTTAACGACATAATAGAACGTAACTCAGATTGCCCGTGTTGTAACATGGCTAAATCTTGTTCCAGTATGTCTTTTGCAGAAGATACAATGTTGCCCAAGGAATATATCCTGGAGGCTAAAGTTGTTAACCCATTATCCACTACTGCTAATGCCTTTTCTAAGTTAATACGGTCTATTTCCCGTATCCTCTCTGCGGCCTCTTGTTGGGATATTTTCCAGTTTTCATTGTAGGCAGCATAAATGCCAGCATATATGAAACGTTTCTGACGGGGTTTCCTGGGACCTAATAAAAATCCCTAAGATCCATGTCTTGTGTGAGTAACAATAAGTGTTGTTTCACTTCTGTGAGTGTTGAGGTCTCTAGCCAATCAAGGCACAACTTCCTAACACTGTAGGATGTCACTACCCCTGGATGTTCTCTTTGTACATAGTGTGGGTCTGGCCTGTGGATTTTAAACCCTTCGGTTATACCCCAGAATCTTTTCTGACATGTGTTCGTGTCTATGGCCCAAACCACCCATTTTTTCCAATCAGGGTCTGTTCTATTGCACTGTAAAATGTCATCTAGTGTTGCCCCATCTTGTGAAGTTAAATTTTGCCACCCCTCCATCTGTGATGGTGTTGGAAACCGAGGTGTGTTCAGGTCCTTGTTTTTGGCTAGTCCAAGACAGGACGTCTGTTGCACAGTGTCATTTAGGAATATCATCTGCTGTGGAATGAGGCATGCTCTAAATAGTGCTTCTGTTCCCTGGACTTGCCAGTCTCTAGAACCCCAGACTAATTTTAAGTCTATTGTGTCCTTCCATAGGCCAAAACCCTGTTCAGACAATTGGGTGATAAAGGAAGCAGAGTATATCTGTTTGGTGTCTGTTAACATAATTTTCAGTGCCGATGTCGGTGTAACCTTATAATAATATGAGGTCGGGTCAGTGGTGTTAAACCCTGAAAAATATGAAAATTTCTGTGCAAATGTTTGCGAACTACTTTTAGGTGGTGTAGGGCAATGTTCCCACTGGTGGTACTCAAAAACATTTCTAGGTGATATAGATTTGTGTAGGAAATGATGACCATAATGTTGATAACAGTACAATGTGTCGTAGTCTGAAGTACCTTCTAACATTTCAGTGTTCGGAAATGTGGCAGTTTTCTCAAAGTCAGACAACATGTTATTAAGTCCCAATCATCAGAAAATGTACTGGAGGTAATGATATCACTTAATGAAATTTTAAATACATGAGAAATTTTTAAAAGTTCACTAAGATTGAATATTTCGATATCAACCTTGTCCCAAACTATACCATCCGGTATAGGAACTGCTGTAATGTTCACTGATGACAAGTCTCTCTGCTCACGATGGGACGAATGATGTGGCTTCAGAATAAAATTAACTTTTTGTGTTGCGGAGCTTTGTTGAAGATATCGTCCATTAATACGCATGCTAAAAGTTATAACTAAGCCTAGCCAGAAAAGAAAAAATAGTATCCCAGTAATTACCCATAGTTCTACCCAAAGCGATACCAGGTAAGTCTTTTGAGAAAGTTCAGAAAGTCTTTAGCTTGCTGTTTACGTGATTTTTGGGCTGGCATCGTTTCAGGTTCACTTAGATCCAAAGAAAACATATCAAAGTTCATGAAGTAGCCAGAAGCAGTTCGATCAATTGTAGGAATTGCATCGGGATTTGTTGAAATCGCATTTTGCTCTTGTCGAGGCATGTTGACGTAGACGTCTGTATTGCAACTTGTGTGTTATTTTGAATTGGATTTTGAAGATGTACTTCCGGTTCAAGGGGAACGAGTTCCATAGCATTATTGCATAGTCCTTCATTCCGCACAGGAGGTTCTTCAAACGTGATGAGTCTTTCTGTTTGAACTTCTCGGATTGTAGCTAGAGGAGGGTGTCTGCTACTGTGGAGTCCACGAGGCCTACTGTTCAGTATCGGCCACATAGTGTGGTTTGATTAAGTCGATTGAGACAAATCTTTACTCCTTTTTCCCGGCAAGAGGCAGCAAAAGTACAGTTCTTGTTCCTTGAACTGCTAGGACAGGTACAGGCTTTCTGTATGATGGTCCAAATTCTTTTTTGTCCGCAATTTTTTCTCTGACCAGATCCCCAACCTTTGGGATCCAGACAGGTCTTGCCGTGTTTGCCTTGACTTCCCCAGTGGCGGTCTGTTTCAGGTGGATGTTACTTTGTTGTGTCCTGGATTCATTTAGATCCTGTAAAACAGTCAAACATTCATGGATATCAAATGGTTTCTCATCCGCCACTGCGCCTTCACAATCAAGATCAGGTACCCACATTCTTGTCCCAAATAGGACCTCGTAAGGAGTGACACCCCCTAGAGAACTTCTTGGCTGGTTATTGAGAGCTCGCTGTACCCCACATATGTGATTGACACAACTACCGCCCTTGCCTAATACCCTATCTGTTAAAGATTGCTTTAGGTCCTGGTTCTTCCTCTCCACAACCAAATTTCCCTCAGGATGGTACGGAGAGGAGTACTGCAATGCTACGCCCATACTTTCCATGGCCTCTTTGTAAGCCCAAGAGCTAAACGCTGGGCTACTGTCAGAATGTAACGTGCCAACTGCGTATGTCCTGATAAAGACTCACAAATCTTTTATAACAGTTCGAGCGTCAGCCGAGAGCTGAGGCCAAACCCATAGGAATCTTGAGTATGAATCCACTGCAACCATGATATACTTGTAAGCCCCATCTGATTGTAAGGGGCCGCAGTGGTCCAGATATACACAAGCGAGAGGTCTGTCTGATTTTAATAACGGTGTCTGTGCCGGGCGTGCTATGGTGGAGCCTTTCATCTGCTGGCAGATGTCACATTTCAAGACATAGTCCTTCGTTTGCTTTGTTAGACCTGGCCACCAGTAGCGCTGTTTCAACAATGAAATAGTCGCTGTAACGCCTGTATGTGCAGAGCCCAAACCCTCATGTGCTGCTGGAATTAAACCTTGCCTACGATCCATATTTGGTATTACTCTGTCCCTCACTCCAGGAATCTGAGCATATGGAATGTTGTTTGCATCTAACTTGTAGGAGTACTTGAGTGGAAAATTCTTTGGTACTGCTCCGCTGTTTTTGCTTGAAGCAATGACAGCGATCATAATCTCACCGTCTATCCTCGTTTTTGAACGAGTGATTGCAGCTACGGAAGCCGTTCGTACAGCCCTCTTTGCGGCTTCATCAGCCAATGAATTCCCTTCAACATGAACGCCATCACGTTGATGACTCAGTGTATGAATCACGTGAGCCCTCGGTAGTTCGTTCTTCAACTCAACTACCTGTTCCCATAGCATTTTATGCTTAATTGTGCCACCTTTCGCGTCTTTGAACCCGTTTTGTTCCCAATGATGTAAATATTCATTGTATGATTGTACACAGTAAAAGGAATCACACACTATAAGTGTGGGTAATCCGTGATCCGTATTCACCAGTGCTAGTATTAGTGCTTTTAACTCTGCCAACTGAGCTGTGCAGTCTCCTAGAGATTGCGTATTGGTGTAACTTGGATGTAATTTTCCATCCCGCATGCGACCTTTAACGATTGCACATGCTGCGCTGTATTGTTGCTTACTCCCTATAGCTGATTGAGCAGATCCGTCAGTGTAAATAATATATTCATACTGATCTAGAGGCAAAATTTCGGTTGGTAGAGGATATTCTTGTTTGTATTGCAGGAATGCCTGTGTTTTTAGACTTGGATCAGATCTGTATTCAACATCTGTTGCAGTAAGGGAATTAGTCCATTGTATCCATCTCGGATGTAAGGCTTTAGCATTTGGAATGCTAGCTTTTGTAACAGCTTCTAAAGCTGGTACCGGGGTCACGACTATTATGCGTTTTCCCTGGGCTAGGGCTCTTTCTCTTGCTACAGCGGTCTAAACTGCTCTCAGGATTTTTTCTGTTGAAGTGAAATGCATTTCTGCGTTTGAGTACAGGTGTGATTTGTAAGCGATTGGTACTGTTTTGCCTTCATTGAAGGTTAAGAAGGTGTACCCGCATTGACCCGCTATTACACGGATCACTAGGTTGCGTACGTTTACTCTTGTCTGTAAATGTTTTGAAGCTATCATGTCTTCTTGTAGTGAACGTAGGATGTTTGTGTGTTCCTGTGTCCATTGTCTAACTGAAAAGTCAGGTTTTATTAAGTCGTAGAAAGGTTTTACTCTCTCTGAGTAATCCAAAATGTATGTTCTGCCAAAATTTAGGAATCCCAGTATTGATTGTAAATTTTTTTATGATTTTGGAGGTTGGAGCAGCGCACACTTTTCTAAAAAGTTAGCTGCCAGACTTTTCCCTTCACTTGACAGCTCATATCCTAAAAACAGGACATTGAGGTGGGCGATTTTTGATTTTTTTAAATTAAATTTGTAGCCCTCAGAGGCGAATCCCATAATTATGGTGCTCATCCTGGTCAAGTGTCTTTTTAAGTCATTGTCCGTCAGGTAAATATCATCCACATAGGACAATGCTTCCTCATTAAAATTTTGGAGTAACTCAGTTACTCTTGTTGAAAATACCCCCGGGCTATTCTTATACCCTTGAGGGAGACAACAGAATTGTCGCTGGGACCCCAATGCTGAGAATGCAGTCAAATACCTGCTTTCAGGTGCTATATTTTGGCAGAAAAATCCATTTGAGATATCAAGTGTAGTTTTGTATTTTTTCCGCACAATGTTATTCATTAATACGGCACTGTGTACGTTTTGGACAGCGAATGTCTTTGTGCATGTGTTTAAATGTCTGTAATCCAAAACTAGACGATATGAGTTGTCCGGTTTTGATACGGGAAACAAATGATTGTTCATTGGTGAGGTGCATATTTCAATCACCCCTTGGTATTCAAGTTGATCTAAGATCTCCCTGACCTGTTTTTTAGCTTCTTGCTTTATTGGATATTGTCTTTGTGCATTTGGTGAAACTTTTAACGGGATCACGTGGTGGGTTGAATCTTCATCCCATCCGGCATGATTTTTGTATAATGCTGGGGCTAGGGCAACTGCCCACTCCCGTGCATATGCATGTTTAAGATGAATGGGAACGAGGTCGGAAAATGCTTTAAAAATTACTGTTTCTCCCCTAGGGCACTCCATAACGAATGCTGGCGGTCAATCTTGTTCAGCTAATAGGATGTCATAACCAGATGATAGGTTTTCCCAAAAGTGACCTTTAACTTTCCTGGGCTTGTCCCACTCCATTTGGAGTGTTATTTCTTGTAACTTATGTGGGACGCTCACCCTTTTATCTGGTGTTTCCACCGTGATGTAATCATTCAAGTCCGCTGTCACCAGAAATTCCATCAGGTTCTGGTGAGCTATTGTTACTTCTGCTGCGCTGTCTAGCATCGTCTGAGCCCATTCCCCATTCAGAAGTTGTGTCCTCAGAATTCTGGGCAAGTCTGATCTTTATGCCTGCAACTTTCTTCTTCTTCAACTGAGGTTTTGATTTTGGCTTTTCTTTTTTTTGGAAGTATAGTCTTGAACGTGCTGCTTGTCTCAGGACTTTGTACGCTCTTCTTTGTGTTCTGCCTGTCCTTCTCTCTCTGAGTTTTTCGTCGAGCCCTGAAAGGAACGAGAGGAATGTGTATCAGTATCCTGATACCTGTCAGGTTTCCTAATATTATCCCTATTCCTGAGGTTGTACCTCTTTTCAGAGGGCTCCTGTGGGGGAGATCTGCCTCGGGATTGAGATCTGTCTCCTTTAAAGTTTTGTTGTTCTTTATTACCCCACTTCTTTTTAGAAGAAGCAGGTGTCTGCTTGGAAGTGTCCTTTTCAGAACTGCCCATCAGTTGTGGTTTTAATGCTTTTCCACCTAAACTGTCTCTGCCTAATTCTGCATATGGAGTTTCAATTATTTTAGGTAGTTCGTGTTGTTGATCTAATGGACTGAACTCCCTCAGGCGTTGGCAGATGGCCACTGAAGCTGCTTCCCCCTTTATGTTAGCTAGTATTATGGCTGATACCTGATCATAGTTACCTAGTAACTTCATCCCTAAGTTTAGGGCAGGTTCTGCTCCGTACTCGTTTTGTATTTGTCTTAATACATCTGGTACTACAGCTAGAGAAGGAATACCATGAGTTCTGGTATATATGGCAGCAAAGACTGTGCCCCAAATGGTACAATCTTCTACTTGTGGTGTTATCCCCATGGGCAAGCAGATCGTTAACATTCTGTGTTTTTCATATGGGGGTAGTATTCGGGAATACTGCCTCGAGCTGAGTTATTTTCTGAGCTACCCAGAAAGGCATTTGTTCACGTTTCATGGGCATTTTACCCATTACTGCGTGTAATGTTTGTGGTGTGATTTCAGTTGCTGTACCCTGAGACGGAGTACCATTTGCTGCAACTGTTGTTGATTGGACTGTGAAAGTCCTCATGACAAATTGTGTCAGGTTTCTGTAGATTTTAATTAAATCTTTATCTTGTATGAGTAAGTCTGCCTGTGGCATTGTGTCAATGTTAGGATGTGGTGTGTATGCCGCTAATATTGGCCATGTCGCCCCCTCGCCTCCGAGCGGGCCTAATCTTACTCTATTTCCTATGTGGGGTAGGGTGCCTTTAAACCAGTATAAGTGTTCCTGGTACGTGAGTGGAACTTCTATGTCCTCGAACGGACCATATTCCACTGGTGCATCTCCTTCTGTATAGTAGTGAAATGTCTGTGTTCTTGCATCTGCTGCAGGGAATGTAACCCACGAAAAGAACACCTCTGTTTTGTTTGATTCATGTGCCTCAATCACGAAAACTACTAAGCCACCCCTAGCTTGTAAACCATTTTCTAACAGTTTCAGGGTGATTGTACGTCTGAATTTAGGTGCAATTTGAATTGCGTTTAAATCTTCTTCTCCGTCTGAGATGTGTAGGTTTACTACTGGGTCATCTCCTGTCTCAGTCATTTTTGCAAAGAAGAAGTTTGTTCAAGGGGACTAAGATAAGGTGTTATGCACAATTTTAGGAACACTGTGTCCTTCAAGCTTGATTAACCAACAGCTAATAGATAGGATGTTTTCGCCTACTCAGCTGTGGCGGAATTTGTGCCTACCCACTCCAGATGTCTCTGGCGTTTTGTGAGTAGGGGTCTCTGAGAATTAGCACGACTGAACTACTCAGATTTTACTGTTAAATAAGTACCCAACCAACGTTGGCAGCGCCATGTCGTGTAGTTCCTATATATATCCTACACAGAATCTGTGCGTTTGGATAACATGAACTGTGGGCTTGGTGCTGACTCTGAACACCCCCACCGAAAATGTTAGCCTGTTTGCATTAGCTAGCTCACAGTGCCACTAGTGTCTCCTCTTATCGGGGAGAGAATAGTTTCTGGCAACCTTAGAACATGACAACCCTGATCCCTCAGGATCGTGGAAACAATATACTACTTTTCGCTCAGTCACTCGCGCTCACTTATTCGGTCTCAGAGAGTTACACAGAAGAAGCAGTCGGGCGTGTTACAATAAGTATTTATTGTACAGTTGTTCTTCTAGTGTAAAATAGATGTGCTGCAATAATTCTAAGACAGTAGCAGATATATATAATCAGCAGTATAGTGAATACAAATGGATAGTACAGTTCTACCATTTTGCAATAATCATAAATGCATACATGGATATAAAATGCATGATAAAGGAGAGCGCGTACTCCTACAATCCCTAGCTAGATGTACCTAAGTGTACCTAGCATGTGAGTAGGTGTGAAGCCAAGAATCCCTCTAGGATTTGGTCGAACCCCATTACCTGGAGAGAGAGAGAGTGTGGGACCCCATCCTGGTCTCGAGTTGGACACCCCGTGAGGGATGTGTTAGACCACTGTCAGCTGGAGCATCTGCATGCAGGAGCCTCAGCGTCTCTGGTCAGTGTGTCAGCCTGGAAGTCTCGGTTCCCTCTAACTAACACTAGCAAGATGTGTGGTATTTATGCAGAAAGTATCTAGGGTTCCTTTGTCCCTTGTTTCTTGTGTTAGCCATTGTTGGGTTTAAGGATGACGTATGGGATGAACTTTGTATGTAGATATTATGCAGGTGGTGTAGCCCCAGCCTGGTTTCCCAGAACCCTTATGAATATTCATTCATAATGTGTGAGTCTATTGATGAAGTTATAGGACACTATTGTTCAGGGAGAAACCCTCCTTCTGTGCCCAGGACTAGAACTAGGTAAAGGTTCAATCCTAAAAGGTCCGTTACTGTGTAGTATAGGGGAGGAAATGTAGGTGAAGGTGTAAGATATTACCCGGGCCTATATTAGGGTACCTTTATGAAACATAACAGGTTGCTCTCTCTCTGTACAGAAAGCTCACACATTTATGAACTGTCATTCGATATTCTGTCCAGTATTTTAAAGCACTATGGGTTGGTGTAGTTCAGTCACTCAGGAGAAGACGTTGTGATTTATTTTCTTATTATTCTTTCTCAGTAGCGGCTCCTGGAGGGAGTGCTGCGGGGCGGTGGGGTGGGGTGGGGCGGGGGAGGAGTAGGGTGGGGGTAGTAAACTACGGCATATGGGCGAACAGAGGTAAGTAAACAAAATAAATAAATAAAATGAATTTCATTGCGCGCGCTGTATTGCCAAATGCGATGCAGCGCGCGCAACGAAATTTGTTTTATTTATTTATTTGTTTACTTACCTCCATTCGGCCGTATGCTGTAGTTTACTACCCCCCACCCTGCTCCTCCCCCGCCCCGCCCCACCCCACTGCCCCGCAGCATTCCCTCCAGGAGCCGCTACTGTTCTTTCTTCCTTTTGTTATATGGAAAGAGGGGATAGTAATGCTCAGATGTGTTCCATTTTCTTAATCTGAAGCTCTGTAAATTAAGTTAAAAGTACTGTGAAAGATATATTTGGTTACTTTTATTTCATAAATATATTTATATACTGAAAATCTAGCCACATAGGCTTCACAAGAAACATACAGCAAGTATATTAACAATAAACATTGACAGTTATCAGGTAAAGTATTAATATTTATAGGTGGCAATATCTAGATCGCTAGGTGCAATTTAAATAGGAGTGTTTTTGGGGCTTCCGAAATGCTAACAGATTAGGGATAAATTGCATGTTCCTTGGGAGTTCATTCAAAATTCTTGGGGCTCGGCAGGAGACCCCCTCTTTTAGAAGCTTTGTATTTTTGATGTTTGAGCTGAATTTACGTTTAGATTTCCTCTGACCACCTGAGGCATGTAGGTTTGCTGGGGATACCACGAAGTAGTGCCTTTTGTGTAATGGTGGCCAGCTGAAGGTCAAGTCAACCATCAAGGAGAAGTCACTGCAGTGGTTTTAGAATTGTAATTATGTGGTGTGATTTTTTTGCCATTTGACTAGGTGAAATGCAGCACTGAGATTTTAATTTGAGCAGATTTCAGGTGATCTGAATGTAGGGTGTTGCCCCCATCAATGTGAGAAAAGACTAGGACCTGCTCCTGTCAGGACACAGAGGGTGCAAGGGAAGAACGCCACCTGCTTCAGAATACCTTTGTCTTGTTCTACGTCCACTTACTTACTGTTTCCTTGTTTCTTCTCATGTCTATGCTTGATATTGTCCTTGTGATTTGTAACTGAGAGTTTCTTTTGCTTCTTGCTCTTTTTTCCTCTCTTAAGGGGCTAGCTGTGTTATCTTACCTTGCATTATCTTGCATTAACGTGCTTCCTCTCTAGTTGGTTTCAGAGTAGCTAAGGTGGCATCTAGCAAGGATTTTTTTCTTAAACAGTTTCATTATTTTCCAGATAGCTTTGTGAAATAAGGATGTCACTCACCACAGGGTTTTCAAAAAAATCATACTTGGCAAAATGTTTCCTGAAATAGAACCGACTTTCCTCCATTCCACAACTTGACTGTATTTCAATAACCATTTCATGGTCTTCTATAGTTCTTTCTACAAAAACAGATAAAGAAAAGAAGATTATATTCATGTAGTCATATTGCAGCAATCTAGAAAACCTCTGGGAGCAGGCAATAAGAAATATACAAGAAATTGTCAAATGTCTCAGTTACTCAAATTGCCATTTCAAAGGTTAGTTTGTGTAAGTGGTACAAGGAAAATGGTCACCATGTGTAATGGAAAAGCAGCACAAATTTCAAACCAGTCATTTGCATTTATATGTTGGTACATTGTTTTGTCAGTCTTAGAATGGGAGCATTATAGGATTAGCAAACGTATCCAGGTCTCTGCAGGGCTGACAACCAAACATTGAGACTCCAATTCTTTAGGAGTAAATGGGTAACAGTGTGGTTCCATGGGCTCCTATTCCCTCATTGAAGTGCCGGGCATGGTAACCTTCTCTGAGGGGGCATGTTTTTTTACCTCTAAGTGCTAGGCAATGCAATACTTGGAAACCACTTTCACTTTCCAAATTCTGAAGAAGAGTCCTGTCCAAACCAACTCTTCAAATAGACTGAAAATCTATATGGATGAGAGAAGGAGGATCAACCTTAAATGTATACCCAAATCCCTAATGGAAATACAGCAAATAAAAAAGAAATGAAAACCAGGCGACTAATAAAGAAGAAATGCTTATTTTTAGGATTTAGGAACAAGATATGGCAGGAGAGAATAAAAATGACCTGAATAAAATTAATAATGGTATTAGGGAATATAGTGCAGTACTCTCAGCGTAAATAACAAAATTAAAATAAAAACAAGTAGAATATATTGTGGCGGAACAAATTCAGAAGAAAGTGAAGGAACATTGTACCTTGAAGAAAAACTACCAAAAAACTTAATATAATACTTATCAAAAAGGAAAACTGAAATTAGGGATTTATTACAAAATAAATATGGGCACAGTAATTGGCATGTTTCAGAAAATTCAGATGAGAAGGCGAGTAATGAAATTACGTTCAGAATATACTTAAAGAAAAAACAGAGAAACACAGGAAATACAAGGTCACTTTAAAACACTAGAAAATCAAACTAGGAATTTGTTTTTGAATTCTTGTCATTCCTGATGGTCATAAAAAATAATGCAGGAGCTCGAAGTTATTGAGTAAGGCACTGCAATTAGAAGGCTGGATTGATCTAAACAGGGAGATACAGTGTGTACGCAGGTAGGCAGCTTCCGAGAAATGTAATAACTCAAGATCTAGGTGCACCCTAGTCAACTTGTATTAGCATGCAGTAAAGTAGGCGATATCAAGATTTTCACTGACTAAAACATGAAGGCAAAAATAAGTCTTAACATTCTTGATTAGACCTGATACATCCCCAGGCATTGATCAAAAACAATGAGATTTTACATCAATAAATTAAGCAAATCCAAACCCTTAGAAGTGCAACTCTATAAAGTTTGAAGTTTAGGAGAACCCACCTCCTCTCTGGGTAATGTAAAAAATGTAGTTGCCGTCCTTTCTTTGCCGTAAAACCACATAAATCTAGAAACCAGGGTATCCAATGCTTTAAACCAGACATTTTCACAATCCGTCGGGATAGATCTGAAGAGGTAGAAAATCTTTGGCAGGAGCAGCATCTTTATCATATTGCAGCAGTCTACAATAGACAGGTGAAGATTGTGCCATCTCTCAACATCTTGTTTTGCCTTAACTAATATTGATCCAATATTATTCTTGACCACCTGATCTACGTTTGCACTTATCTTTATTTTAGATAGACCTCCTGCTCTACGACCCTTGGATCCTGACTAACAATGAATTGATTCAGTACCAGTTACATTTTCTGTCTATTAAGGGAATAACCTGAAAATTTCCCAGACTCTAAGGCCTCATGCTCTACTGTCTGCATAGCAGTTGCTGGGTCTGCCGATGCAACCAGGATGTCATATGCATAGGCCAATGCTAATTAATCCTGAATGACCACCCATGATTTGCAACCTGGCCACTGGAGTCTTGTAGAGTGCTTGTATTGCTTTTATGAAGCGCATCCTAATCCAATCCTCCTCATAAGTTCCCATAGATACGCCCATGTGTTCCTGTCGAATGCCTTCTCGGCATCCAACAGGGCCAGAGCCAAAGGTTCCTTAACCACCTTGGCTATGTCAAAAAGCGTAATTACATGACGGATGTGGTCCATGGTGCTCCTGCCTACTATAAATCCATGTTGGTTTGGCGATACCACCTTGGCTATAATTTGGCTCATCCGAGTGGCCAGCATCTTAGAGTAAAGGTTAATTTAACTATTAATCAGTGTTATAGGGTGATATGATCCTGGATCGACCGGTGTTTTATCTTTTTTTAAGAAAACCACAATATTGGCACTCATCCAAGATTCAGGGGTCATACCCCCCTCCCTGTGCGCCTAAACAATGAGTTCCATCATGTCTGAAATTAAGACTGAGCAGAACATTTTATAAAACTCCAATGGGATTTGGTCAGTCCCACAAGCTTTCCCTGAGGGTAACTCTTTCAGGGATACTCTCCATTCCTCAACCGTAAATATTGCCCCTAGCAGATCCGGCTCCTTCTGAGTTAGCCTTTCCAGAGACATAGATGCTACCGCTTGCTCTATCCTCTGTTAATCGGCTTGAGGTTGAGCTTGATAAAGATTTGCATAATAGTCTCGGAATACTTCCGGTATATCCTCAGGATCCTAGACCAATTTGCCACCCATATCTTTTATTTCCTAAATATGGCCTCCAGCCACCTTCTGTTTAGTGCATATTGCTAATAGAGGTCCTACCCTTTCATTATATTCCTAACATTCCTGCCTCTTGACAAGGTACATTTCTGTGTTTTTTTCACTGTAACTTAATTGATTGCGGCTCTAGCCCTGGCTATCTGCTGCTGAGCCACTTCAACATTAATTCCTCCTTCCCTTATCCCATATCACGGAGATGAGCAAGGTCTCTGCTTTGGTAAGATTTTTATATAGTTTGATTAGCTGTAATTTCTCCTGTTTCTGCTGGTTCAAACTATACCTCAGGGTTTCCCTTCTTATTCCTGCCGTAAAGGCATCTCAGACCACTCCCAGTGGGGCACTTCCACTATTTCGATTAAAAAAATTGGGAATCCGTGTATTCATATGGGCAATATAGCCGGGATCCACCAAAAGACGTCTCTCAAAGGTCCAGCTGCTAGTATTCCTAGTAATCCGTCCATAGCTAGTTCAAATATTATAGGATTATAATCTGACATTACTCTGGGATATAATTAGATCTGGGTGTCCCTTAATAACTGTGATGACAGAAAAAAATAATTCAACCGGGCAAAAGTCCGGCGGGGAGCCGAGTAATAAGTATAGACTAAATCGGATGCCCTTTACTCCTCCCATAAGTCTGACAGACCTATTCCTCTTTTCAAGCTTCTAAGAACTTTAAACACATGTGGTTTACGCCCTACATAATTGCCCGATATGTCTGATTGCAGACATCCTGACCCGTTAAAACTAAAATCCCTACAGATGATATCGGGGGCAGGCCAAATTGGTAATTCTACAGCTAAAAAATCCAGCCGACTAGGATCATCAAGAACCGCTCCATATACTGTACATAGAGTAAAAGACCCATTTTCATATCGCCACTTGGCGATAATCCAGTGTCCATATCTATCTGCTTTACTTCTAATACATTCACCCACCCCCCTTCGTGCTAATATTGCCACCCCCCTTTGTTTTGGTGTCTTGCATGGTGCTTACGATTAATTCTAAGCCCAGTGTCTCCAACACCTTCACATATGACCGCTCTATATCTGTATCTTGTAAACAATAACGATCCGCTTTAAGAGCTTTTAGATCTTGCATTACCCTCCTTCGCTTGCCACTGTCATTGAGACCACATATATTTATAGTTGCAAAATGGACCTTAGCCATTAGCTTGTCTAAGTTTCGACCAGCTAGCCCGACATTCCATTAAGCCTCCTAGTCCTTTTTGGGAGATCCTACCAGGCTCACACCATTTCTGTAATCCACTCTCTATTCTTACACCTGTTAAGAAATACTGCTTGATGCCCATCCTCATATCGTCTGCCAGCTTCCCCACTTTTCCACTTTCCCACTGAAAGACCCACCCCTGAACCTCACCACTAGAACCCTGGCCCCCCTCCCTACCCTCCCACATGCGCTCTCTACCAGCCCAACCACCCCTGCTTTGACTGCCCCCTCCCCCACCTACCACTTAAGGCAAACAGGCCACCCAAGACCTGTCGATTGGCTCCCGGGTATGCCTCTACCAGCTCTCCGACCATAGATCAGCCCCACAGTTCTCCTTGAAATCTTAAAGTCAGAGAACAAAGACATAAAGGAGCGACACAAACACCCTCCACAAGAACAAAGTCTCTACTGTGCCCCCGTTATTTTCAATAATAATAATGTTCACTTTCTCAGGCCATTATCACATTTATAAGCTGCTGATGAAACCTAGAGTTGTGGGCCCAAGCTGATTAAATATTCTTTGGCCTGTTTTTCTGAGGTAAATGTTCTATTTTTCTCCTTAACAGTAGTTTTCAGTCGAGCAGGGGCAAGCAGAAACGCTGCTTCTCCAGCTTCCTGAAAAAGCTTTGTAAGCCACCACCTGTGTTCCACCATGGCATGGCCGAAATCAGGGTGCACAAAGAACTAAAAATCTTTAAAGTTCCGCTGTGCATCCGGTCGAGCCTTCTCAAACATGATTTGTCAGACGAGAAAATTCCCAAAATTCACCAAAACTTCCCTTTCTATTGCTCCTCCAGAAGAATTCTGATTCCTGCGCATGAGTGGATATCTATGCACCCTTTGTACTTCTGTCTCCCAGTTCCAAGACCCAAGTTCTGGGAAGGCAGTCTTTAGTAAATAAAGCATAAAAGATCTAATATCACTGCCCTCCACCACTTCCTTTATTCCGAGAAACCGAAGATTATTTCGCCTTGGGCGATTCCAAAGTCCTTGATCTTCCATAAGATATCTGACAGTTGATCTTCCTGCGTCTCGAGCTGACCCTTAAGCCTCCCCAGTTCTATTTCAGCTTCTTTTGTTCTCTCTTCTATGGTGCTGAGTTTTTCTCCAATCTCGACACAAGATTTTGCCACTTTTTTTATTGCACCTTGACATTGCTTAGTGGCTAATCTGGCTCTCCAACTCTCGGCTCTAGCCTCTGTTCGATGTTCCTTGATAGTACTCAGAATAAGCTTTAGTGCAGACTCGCTAGGTTCCTCCCCAGTGCTTGCAGGGGGGCTTCCCTCCCGGGCCGCTGGAGCTCCCATACACGCCAGCCTGGCTAATCAGTCATGTGTCTGAGTAGTCCAATTTTAATACTTCTGCCGGCTAGGAAAATGTCTCATTTTTACATCCGTGGAGGGGGGCCTCCCCTGCATCCCTTGCGTCCTCTGTGATTTCAGATACTTCCTGCATTTCACAGTTCCTCCTCTAACCTAGAGAAGCTACCACCATTCGCACCCAATGGGGAGTCAATGAGCTCATCATTGCTTGTTTCTAGACTCACATCGGTAGGTTCAGACATATCCGTGAGGGAATAGAATTTTTCTGCACCCTCCCGGGATAAATTGAGGTTTTGGTTATCCCCTACCCCATCGGACTCAACATGCCCCTCCTTCCTTTGTACAATAGTCATTTCCTTAGTCTCTAATTCAGCACGCTCCAAATTCCTCTCCGAGCCAGCGCTATTGTAGTTCCTTGCCCTTTCAACATCACCAATTTTCATATCATTCAATCTTAAAGAGATCTCACCTTCACGTTCAGTCTCATGTGGCTTATTCTCCTTCAGTGCAGTCAATTCCTTTGCCCCATACACTGCTCCCAAACTTCAAACTTTATCAGTTAGTTGCTGCTCTTCAGTATATGATGGTTCTTGTGAGTAATAGAGAGGAAATACCTGAATCAATACCGGGTGTGCCATCGACCTATGAGCTCACAATAGGATCTGAAGGTAAACGATGTCTGCTAAGACTGATAGAACCCAGCTACTACAAGAAAGTTAGATTTAAGGTGCTGGGGGCAGTCTTCAAAAACTGGGTTGATTTGAGAAAAAAGTTTGAAATTGGGAGATGGAATTGGCATACTTTAATAGAAAGGAATCCCTCACTCCCAGAAATATTCCAGGATGCCTGTCTGGCCAGATGGGAGAAATTTGGACTATGTTAACTGGGGGATCTCTTCCAGGATCAGAGGTTTGCATCATTCGAGGAATTGAGGGTCAAGTTCATTCTAAACCACAAGGAATATCTGCAAATTTGCAGCTTTTTATACAGAACAACTGGTGGACCGTTCTTGGATCTCTTGCTTGGGGGAAAAAAACTTTCTATTAGTACAATATATGGTAAATTATGCAATTTGGTACCTGATGATCTTGAGAAGCATTACGCTAAATGGCAATCAAAGATTGAATTAGGTGATTTTACTTTTTATGATTCTTTGGAGCTAAGTCATATGGTATTGTTTTCTTTGGGGTTGCAAGCACAGCACAGCACAGCACTACAAGTCAATTTTTTACTTAGATTTTACCCCAGCAAAGATTGCAAGGTTAGGGGGGGGGCCGGAGGGTATAAAATGTCCACGTTGTCAGTCTCACGAGCAGACTTGGTTCATATGTTTGGTACATGTCTCGTTTTAGACACACTGAGATCACAGATTTGGGGTCACCTTGTGGAATGGTTTCGGTCTCTGGAATAGAACGGAATATTTATTGGGAGGGATCTTAAGTCATGGTCAAAGATGGTATACTCAAGGGGAATAATGGAAAATTTGATGTAGGCAAATTAGATAGCTCTCATTGCACTTGCACCTTTTCTAGTTGCGGTACTGTATATTAATATGAATTTAGTGTGATATTTGATTTGTATCTATTCGATGTTTTTTCAATATATTGTCAGTGAAATTGCTCCCCCTCCCTCGCAGCTCCACCATTAAGTGAGGCCGGCCCCTGCACTCTCGAGTGTTTGGTGCTCGAGGCCCTCCTCCCCCGCAGGTTTCCCTGCGCCTCATCCCTGGTGGTCCAGTGGACCTCTATCTCCTTTCTCTAGCTCCGTTTTTCACTCGTTTTTCACTCGTTTTTTCACTCGTTTTTCTACCCTCTTTTTCTTCTCCTTTCTGCATTTCTGCTCCTTTCTGCTCTATTTCCTTTTTCCTTTACTCCTCCTTTTCCCTCCTTTCCTGCCCGCTTTCCCTGCTGCTGCCCTCATGGCCCCTCCCCCCACCACGACCAGCGCGACCGGCCCAATCCAGCTCCCCTCCCCGCCTCCCAGCTGTCCAGCCCTCCCCGACCCTTACTTAATGGCGGCCACTGCGGGGACAGGCGAGCAAGACCACTGACCCATTGTCAGTGAAATTGCTCCCCCTCCCTCGCAGCTCCACCATTAAGTGAGGCCTGCCCCTGCACTCTCGAGTGTTTGATGCTCGAGGCCCTCCTCCACCCGCAGGTTTCCCTGCGCCTCATCCCTGGTGGTCCAGTGGACCTCTATCTCCTTTCTCTAGCTCCGTTTTTCACTCATTTTTCACTGGTTTTTTTCACTCGTTTTTCTACCCACTTTTTCGTCTCCTTTCTGCACTTTTCTGCATTTCTGCTCCTTTCTGCTCTATTTCCTTTTTCCTTTACTCCTCCTTTTCCCTCCATTCCTGCCCGCTTTCCCTGCCGCTGCTGCCCCCCCTGCCCCTCCCCCCAGCACGACCAGCGCGACCCGCCCAATCCAGCTCCCCTCCCCGCTCCCACCTCCCAGCTGTCCAGCCCTCCCTGACCCCTACTTAATGGCGGCCGCTGCGGGGACAGGCGAACAAGACCACTGACCCATTGTCAGTGAAATTTCTCCCCCTCCCTCACAGCTCCACCATTAAGTGAGGCCTGCCCCTGCACTCTCAAGTGTTTGGTGCTCGAGGCCCTCCTCCACCCGCAGGTTTCACTGCGCCTCATCCCTGGTGGTCCAGTGGACCTCTATCTCCTTTCTCTAGCTCAGTTTTTCACTCGTTTTTCACTCGTTTTTTCACTCGTTTTTCTACCCTCTTTTTCTTCTCCTTTCTGCACTTTTCTGCATTTCTGCTCCTTTCTGCTCTATTTCCTTTTTCCTTTACTCCTCCTTTTCCCTCCTTTCCTGCCCGCTTTCCCTGCCGCTGCTGCCCCCGCGGCCCCTCCCCCCCAGCACGACCAGCGTGACCGGCCCAATCCAGCTCCCCTCCCCGCTCCCACCTTCCAGCTGTCCAGCCCTCCCCGACCCCTACTTAATGGCGGCCGCTGCGGGGACAGGCGAGCAAGACCACTGACCCATTGTCAGTGAAATTTCTCCCCCCTCCCTCGCAGCTCCACCATTAAGTGAGGCCTGCCCTTGCACTCTCGAGTGTTTGGTGCTCGAGGCCCTCCTCCACCCGCAGGTTTCCCTGCGCCTCATACCTGGTGGTCCAGTGGACCTCTATCTCCTTTCTCTAGCTCCGTTTTTCACTCAATTTTTCACTCGTTTTTCTACCCTCTTTTTTTTTTCCTTTCTGCACTTTTCTGCATTTCTGCTCCTTTCTGCTCTATTTCCTTCTTCCTTTACTCCTCCTTTTCCCTCCTTTCCTGCCCGCTTTCCCTGCCGCTGCTGCCCCCGCGGCCCCTCCCCCCCAGCACGACCAGCGCGACCGGCCCAATCCAGCTCTCCTCCCGCCTCCCAGCTGTCCAGCCCTCCCCGACCCCTACTTAATGGCGGCCGCTGCGTGGCCGCGCAGCGGATGCGCCCAGTGGGCGTGCCGCTTGTGCGCCAAAGGCAAGCCCGTCTGCGCCCGTCCCCGACCGTGACCAGCGGCAGGAACCCTGGACATCCGCACCACCAACGCTACGACCCAGCAGCACTCCAGGCCCTCAACCCAGGCTGCAACAACAACTGCATGCTAGCCTCACCAGCCGACACCCACGGACCCTTCAGCTGTCACCGCTGCCGACAAACCTACAGCACCGCTAGGAACATGGACTCAGCACAACCCGACCGCAAGAACACACCCATACCGAAGACCTTGCAATGCATCCTCCTCAATGTCCGATCCCTCCACAAACACGCCACCGAAATCTGGGACCTCCTCGACAGCACCACCCCGGACATAGCGTTCTTCACCGAAACCTGGACCAACACCACCTCTGGGCCAGACATCGCCATTCCCCAAGGATACAAGATCACCAGGAAGGACCGCCCCACCCGCCCGGGAGGAGGAATCGCCATCGTCCACAAATCCACCCTCCGCCTGAGCACACTCCCCGACGAAACCACAGACCTGATGGAACACCTTCATTTCAAGATACTGACCAGCCCTACCACCACCCTCCGAGGAACCCTCATCTACCGACCCCCTGGACCATGCGGACCATTCACCAACTCCATCACGGACATCATCTCCCCGCATGCCATCGCATCCACCAACTACACCCTGCTGGGAGACCTCAACTTCCACCTCGACAACCAACTGGACCCCAACACCACAACCCTCCTGGACAACCTCCACAACATTGGACTCGTGACCGAACCAACGCACTCAGCAGGACACACCCTTGACCCCCTCTTCACAACAGGAAACTCCATCACCTTCAGCCACACCACCGAACTCCCGTGGACTGACCACCGATGCGTCCACTTCACCTTCAGAACACCCACCATCCACAGACACCAGCACCTGCTCCCACGAAGAAACTGGACCAGAATCACTGACGACCAGCTCACCTCCTCACTCAGCAACTCCACCCCAACCATCGCGGGAAATGACGACCCCAACACCGCAGCCCGAACCCTGCACAGATGGATCTCCGACAGCGCCAACACCATAGCCCCCCTCAAGAAAAACAAGAACACCCACCCCAAGAAAGCCAGATGGTTTACCACCGAACTTCGAGAGTCCAGACGCACTTGCCACCGCCTCGAAAAGGCCTGGAGGAACACCAAATCCACAGATGCACACAACAACTTCAGAGCCGCTACCAATGCCCACCACCAACTCATCAGAAAAACAAGAAAAAAAGCGATTGAAGACAGAATCTCCACACACGCACACAACAGCAAAGAACTCTTCAACATAATCAAGGAGTTCGCCCAACCCACCAGCGAATCGACGGACATTCCTCCCTCACAAGACCTCTGCGACAAACTCAGCACCTTCTTTCACCACAAAATCAAGAGCATCTACGACAACTTCGATGAAGACAACCAACACACTGAACCCCACCAACCACCCCGACACCCTGAAGCCAGCGATTGACAACTGGACAGCCCTCACCACCGAAGACACACTGAAAACAATGAAGTCAATCCTCTCCGGGGCCCCCACGGACCCCTGCCCCCACCACATCTTCAACAGAGCCACCGACACCACCGCACCTATACTCTGCCACACCATCAACTGCTCCCTGGGGACCGCCTTGTTCCCCGATGACACGCCGGGAAACACACCGAGGTCAACCCCCTCCTGAAGAAACCCTCGGCGGACCCCACCGACCTCAAAAACTACAGACCCATCTCCCTGCTCCCGTTCCCAGCAAAAGTCATTGAGAAAGCCATCAACAGCCAACTCGCCACATTCATCGCAGAGCACAACATCCTCGACTCCTCCCAATCCGGCTTCAGAAAAAACCACAGTACGGAAACCGCCCTCCTCGCCGCAACAGACGACATCCGCACCCTACTGGACAAAGGAGAACCAGTAGCCCTCATCCTCCTCGACCTCTCAGCGGCGTTCGACACAGTCTCTCACCGCACCCTAATATGCAGACTCCTCGACGCAGGGATCCAGGACAAGGCCCTCGAATGGATCCGCTCCTTCCTCTCCGGCAGAACGCTGCGGGTCAGACTCCCCCCTTTCCTCTCGGACCCTACACCAACCACCTGCAGAGTCCCTCAGGGGTCCTCCCTCAGCCCTGCGCTCTTCAACGTCTACATGGCTCCACTCGCCCCCATCGTCAGAACCTACGGACTCAACATCGTGTCATACACAGACAACACCCAACTCATCCTCTCCCTATCCAATGAACCCAACACAGCCAGACGTAACTTTCGAGAAGGCATGGAAGCCGTCGCCAAATGGGTGAAAAACAGCTGCCTACAACTAAACACCAACAAGACAGAAGTACTCATCATAGGCCCAAACCCCGACGCCTGGACCGACACCTGGTGGCCGTCCGCCCTCGGAAACCCGCCCACCCCCACGGACCACGCACGCAACCTGCGAATCATCCTGGACTCCGAGCTCAAAATGGACCGCCAGATCAACTCGGTCTCGTCCTCCTTCTTCCACACCCTCCGCCTCCTACGTAAGACCTTCAAATGGATCCCCCTCGAACACAGAAAGACCGTCACTCACGCCCTGGTCACCAGCAGACTCGACTACGGCAACGCACTCTACGCCGGAATAAACAAAAACCTCACCCGCAAGCTACAGAACATACAGAACGCCGCCGCAAGACTGGTCCTCAACCTGCCAAGACACTGCCACATATCCCACCACCTGCGCACACTCCACTGGCTCCCCATCGAGGCCAGAGTCACCTTCAAGATGCTCACCCATGCACACAAGGCCCTCCACGACACCAGACCAGCATACCTGAACAGCCGACTCAATTTCCACGCTCCCCAAAGGACCCTACGATTATTATTATTATTATTATGCAATTTATTAAGCGCACAAATACCCTTGGGTGTCTCAGCACTGTGGACGGAAGAGGATGGGACAGAGTAGGAGCTGGTCATTTATTGGTTGAACAACCAGGTTTTAAGTTGTTTACGGAAGACAAGGAGAGAGGGGGTGTTTTTGTTGTGAAGGGGAAGTGTGTTCCAAAGTCTGGCGGTGGCGACTGTGAATCTTCTGTCGCCCCAGGAAGACTTTTTTGTTCTGGGGACATTTATGAGATTTGCTGCTGAAGAGCGAAGGGGTCTGGTTGGTTTGTAGGGGCATAGTGGTTTTTTTAGGAATTCAGGTCCTGTGTTGTTTACTGCCTTATAGGCGATACATAGGGCCTTGAACTTTGTACGGCTTCTGATGGGCAGCCAATGGAGCTGACGTATTAGATTGGATGTAGGTTTGAATTTGGGGGTGTTAGTCAGGATCCTTGCCGCTGCGTTTTGGACCATTTGCAGTTTGTTTAGGACTCTTTCCTGAGCGTTAAGAAATAGGCCATTACAATAGTCTACTCTGGACATGACTAGCGTGCTCATGAGAGTTCTCCCGGCATTTGAAGGAAGGTAGGGTAGGAGTTTCTTTATCATTTTGATGGTGAAGAATGCCGAGGAGACAACGTTGTTAGCGTGTTGAAAAAATGATAATTTGTCGTCAAAGATGATACCTAAGTTTCTGACTTTTGTTACGGGGGATGGAGGTGGGCCTAGCTCTGCTGGCCACCAGGATGGAGACCAGATGGGGGAGAGGTTACCAAAGATCATTACCTCCGTTTTATCGGAGTTTAGTTTAAGGCAATTGTTTGCCATCCATGTGCTTATTGCGAGCATTCCAGTTTGGAAATTTGCCGCAACTTTTTCTCCGTCATTGTGGGTCTCTATTACTAGCTGTGTGTCGTCGGCGTATGTAGTCACTCACATGCCATGAGTTTTGATGACCCTTGCCAAGTCGGACACATAAATGTTAAATAAGGTCGGACTCAGCGAGGATCCCTGAGGAACACCGCAGGGGAAGGTGAAAGATGGGGATGTGAAGTCGCCTAGCGTTACTGATTGGGAGCGGTTGGAGAGGAAGGAGGTTAGGAAGGCTTTGGCGTTATTTTTGATACCTATGGTAGAGACATGGTCGATAAGTGCAGTATAATCGACCGTGTCAAATGCTGCTGATTAATCCAGCAGCACCAAAACCGCAGCTCCTCCCCGATCGAGTATCATTCTGATTTCGTCGGAGGCTTTGATGAGGGCCGTTTCGGTGCCATGGCCCTTCCTAAATCCAAAGTGGGTGTCGTCTAGGAGGTTGTTTTCATTAATGAACTGTGATAATTGAGTATTGATTACTTTTTCAAAGATTTTGGCAAGGAAGGGGAGGCAGGCAATAGGTCTATAGTTTTTTGTTTCTGTGGGGTCGAGGTTATGTTTCTTTAGTAGCGGTTTAATGACAGTTTTTTTCCAAATGGATGGGTATGTTCCTGTGGTGAACATAGAGTTACAGATGGTGGCTAGTACTGGGGCGATGATCTCGGGTATCAATTTTAGTATGGTGGGGGGGCATGGGTCGTTGGGGGAACCTGATTTGATGGAGGAAATATAGTCTACGATTTGGTCTGGTGTGACTTGGTTGAATTCCAGGAGGGTAGGGAGGGTGCTACTCTTGGTGAGGCCAGGATGAGTGGGGATAGGTGTGTTAGTGTTGTCAGTGGGAGCAATGGTCTGGTTGTTGATAGAAGAATGAGCAGCAAAGTTAGTATAGATGTGACTAACTTTTTCTTGAAAGAATGTGGCTAGAGAATCGCAGAGTGTTTGAGTGGGAGTTATGGAGGGGATGGGTTTGGGGCCTGATAATCTGGTTACGACCTGGAACAGTTGTTTTCAGCCCAGCTCTCCTACGCCGTGGTCCCCCGCACCAGAAAGACCAGATTGGGAGGCCGCTCCTTCTCCTTCCTCACGGCCAGAGCCTGGAATGCCCTTCCGCTCCACCTTCGACAGACAACATCGCTTCCCATCTTCGCAAGAAACCTCAAAACCTGGCTCTTCGACAGACCCCCTCCTTGATGGACTGGAACCTGCACCCCCCTACCCCCAGAGCCTTGAGACCCTTACAGGTGAGTAGTCGCGCTTAACAAATGCCTGATTGATTGAATAGAGGATGATATATTACTGAGAGCAATCTTATCTTATTATATATTTTGTAATCTCTTTTTACCGCTTCTTAACAACCTTCCCAGACTATGTAACCATAAAATATGTAGAAGCATTAATGAAGAATACTTTTTAAAAAAAAAGAAGTGCAAGTTTATACTCAGTGATCCATTGAAACTAAAGTGTTCAATAATATTGGGGAGATTTGTGATTTTATTTCAGTAAATCTAGAAACAGGACAACATAAAACAAAAGTCACTTACTATACAACAGACGTATTGAATCATTCCATAACCATTAGAAAACAGAAGCTAAATCTAGATAAGAGTAAAATCTAATTGTGCAAACATGTAAGTGTAGTAGGGCAGGACAAATACTAGCACCAACACATTGAAAGACCTGGGACAATAAAGGATCCATCAGCAAAACTTAAATTTGGACTGATAGGCCAAGATTATTTGATATGCAATACATAAGAAGGAATCTGGAGACAGAAAATATTAGCTTAAAGTGATAAGCATCAATTAGTAATGTGGAACATCAACAGTCTGAATGTTCATTGGAAGCAACAGACATATAGAAGTGAATTTCCTGGAAAATAATGTTTGTTGAAACTCACATAACTAGTAGAAATTGACTGCATGCAAGCACAGTGAATTGAAATGTGAATATAGAAATCAGGATGTGAAAACAAATGGGATTGCTATAATCATAAAAAAAAAGGCTAACACCAACCACCCCCGACACCCGGAAACCAGCGATTGATGACTGGACAGCCCTCACCACCGAAGACACACTGAAGACAATGAAGTCAATCCACTCAGGGGCCCCCACGGACCCCTGCCCCCACCACATCTTCAACAGAGCCGCCGACACCATCGCACCCATGCTCCGCCACACCATCAACCGCTCCCTGGCGACCGCCTCGTTCCCCGACGACTGGAAACACGCTGAGGTCAACCCCTCCTAAAGAAACCCTCAGCGGACCCCACCGACCTCAAAAACTACAGACCCATCTCCCTGCTCCCGTTCCCAGCGAAAGTCCTCGAGAAAGCCATCAACAGCCAACTCGCCACATTCATTGAAGAACACAACATCCTCGACTCCTCCCAATCCGGCTTCAGAAAAAACCACAGTACGGAAACCGCCCTTCTCGCCGCAACAGACGACATCCGCACCCTACTGGACAAAGGAGAAACAGTAGCCCTCATCCTCCTCGACCTATCAGCGGCGTTCAACACAGTCTCCCACCGCACCCTAATACGCAGACTCTACGACGCAGGAATCCAGGACAAGGCCCTCGACTGGATCTGCTCCTTCCTCTCCGGCAGGACGCAGCGGGTCAGACTCCCCCCTTTCCTCTCGAACCCCACACCTACCACCTGCGGAGTCCCCCAGGGCTCCTCCCTCAGCCCGACGCTCTTCAACGTCTACAAGGCTCCACTTGCCCCCATCGTCAGAACCTACGGACTCAACATCGTGTCATATGCAGACGACACCCAGCTCATCCTCTCCCTATCCAACGAACCCAACACCGCCAGACGCAACTTTCGAGAAGGCATGGAAGCCGTCACCAAATGGATGAAAAACAGCTGCCTACAACTAAACACCAACAAAACAGAAGTACTCATCATGGGCCCAAACCCCGACGCCTGGAGCGACACCTGGTGGCCCCCCGCCCTCGGAAACCCGCCAACCCCCACAGACCACGCACGCAACCTGGGAATCATCCTGGACTCCGAGCTCAAAATGGACCGCTAGATCAACTCTGTCTCGTCTTCCTGCTTCCACACCCTCCGCCTCCTTCGTAAGACCTTCAAATGGATCCCCCTCGAACACCGAAAGACAGTCACTCACGCCCGGGTCACCAGCAGACTCGACTACAGCAACGCACTCTACGCCGGAATAAACAAAAACCTCATCCGCAAGCTACAGAACATCCAGAACGCCGCCGCAAGACTGGTCCTCAACCTGCCAAAACACTGCCACATCTCCCAGCACCTGCGCACACTCCACTGGCTCCCCGTCGAGGCGAGAATCACCTTTAAGATGCTCACCCACGCACACAAGGCCCTCCACGGCACCGGACCAGCATACCTGAACAGCCGACTCAAATTCCACGCACCCCAAAGGACCCTACGATCAGCCCAGCTCTCCTACGCCGTGGTCCCCCGCACCAGAAAGACCAGATCGGGAGGCCGCTCCTTCTCCTTCCTCGCAGCCAAAGCATGGAACGCCCTTCCGCTCCACCTCAGACAGACAACATCGCTCCCCATCTTCGCAAGAAACCTCAAAACCTGGCTCTTCGACAGACCCCCTCCTTGATGGAATGGAACCTGCACTCCCCCCCACCCCTAGCGCCTTGAGACCCTTACGGGTGAGTAGTCGTGCTTTAACAAACTCCTGATTGATTGAACATATGGACTCATGAAACCGTGAGTTAAAAATGGGAAGATAGTTCATATTAGAGGCAACTATATTTTAATTGTGTGCTTCTAATATGGGAAACACATATGTTTATGGAGACTATTTAGAGAACTTACCAGAGCTCCAAAAAACATATCCAATAAGGGTTCAATAACCACTTCTAGATAAAATCTCTTAATAGTAGTAGTAGTAGTAAAGTCTCTTTATTCTGTTAAATATATAACCATAAAAGATATATAAACAGATAATAACTCATGAAATATACAAATCCATTCACATGTAGATAAAATACATTAAATGCAAATGTAAGTGATAAAACAAGTACAGTTACTGCGTGTATCAGTAAAAAGAAAGTGGATTCAATATATGGAGCTGAAGGGAAGGTGATTAAATACAATCAATTAGTGCAGACAATTATGGCCAAGCCCCTCGAATCTTAACAATACTGCTTAAAAAATAGCCCATGTTTACACAGGTGTTCATCTCTCTCAACAAGAGTGAAACACCATTGCTAACCTTACTTGTTGAACTTGAGCCTCTCTCAGAATGGGAACCAAAAACCTTTTCCTTGTAATAGTGTATAAGCTAGAGAACTTTATGGACTGAGCTGAAGTTTTATCACACTCACAAGGGCCCTAAGAGCTGTCTACAGACAAACCTTTAGGAAAACTGACCAGAGGGAGAAAGAAATTCAACCTAAACCTGGATAAAAGCTGACAATGGTATGCATTATTAACCCAGGTCAGGTAGGGTTCGATTAAACTAACCGTTTTTATCAAACAGTACACTTGGACAGCTGGTTTGCACAATTCCAGGTCCTCCCTGAGAAGAGAGAGCGTTAGGATAGAAAATTCTGTTTGACCCACAAGTAGTCAGCCTTAACAATTTTCTCAGGCTGCGTGAAAAGGCTGGGGCGGCCCAAAGCTGTCAATGAAGACTGGATGTAAGACAGCCAGGGAATTGCTTTAGAGTTGGCTAAGGAAAGAGAGTCCTGGACAATCAGCCTATTAAGAGTTGACTTACTCTTATACCATGTTGAGAGCCAATATAGTATGGGCCTGAGATTGACAATATCCGAGATATAATTCAGGCCAAGTTCCTCATGTACTGCAATTGTTGGTGAACTTCGGGGCACCCCCAGTAACAACCTAAGAAACTTGTTTTCCTCTAATTGGAGGGGACCGCAATCACGATAGCCCCAGATATTACAGTTATACTTAGCCTTATGAACATGAAGCATTGCTTTTACCAGTTTCTTGCCCACCCTTAGGCTGAAATTCAGGACCGCTCCACAGAGTCTGGTTAGATTGAGCCTTTTCAATTGAGAAGAGGAGCCCCAAGAGGGCTTATCATCGTACAAGATGCCCAAATAGTTAAAAGAATGAAATTGAGTGATCTTAGCTTTAAGAAAATAATGACTCTTGATTTTAGTGGGCTTAGTACCCACAACCATCACAAAGATTTAGAGGTGTTCAGCAAGAGATCCAAGTCCTCCATAAACTTAACATAAGAATCTAAAAGCTGTTGAAGGCCCAATGCCGTCCTTAACATAAGGATAGTATTGTCAGCATATAAGAGGAGGATCTCCTTATGCTTCCAGCAAAGCAGCCTCTAAGCAATTAATGTAAATGGTGAATAAAAAGAGGGCTACGATATACCCCTGTCCCACACCTCTAGTGATGGGAAATCTTTTGGTTCAAGTGCCATCCTCCCTAAATCTGACAGAGGCAGACATATTCATATGGATGCCTGTCAAAACAGAAAAAAGGGCTTGATCCAACCCTAAAGACACACAACTTGAGCAGCTTACCCGATCCTAGGCCAAAGAAAGATCCATAAATCCTAAAAAGAGGGGACACTTTTTGGCCATCGTATACTTTTGGCTCACGATTTGTAAGTTTGATGGTGCCCAGACTGGGCCTAAACACATACTGAGAGTCAATAATGATGTTCTTCTATTTTGCCCAGTTTACCAGCATTTTTAAAACAACCTGGCACTATGATGGATTAGGACCAAGAGCTTAAGGGGCTAATTGATGCAGCAGCATTTAAGATGTTTGTCAACAAGGCTGCCCAGATGGCTACCTCACTCTTGAAAAGGCCAGATGGCTCACCGTCTGGCTCAGGAGCCTTACTGTGGGACAGGCGTCTATGGCACAAGTAACTTCCATGATAGAAAAGGTGAGGCAGCAAGGACTAACCACCTTTGTGCCAGTATGAGCGGGCATTAACTCCTCTCTATCATTGAAGGAAATAATTTGGGGGAAATGGTCAAACCATTTAGCTTCCGGTATAGCAGTAGTCAAGCTAGACATAATATGCTCAGTCAGGAAAGGGTGGTTTACAGCTCTCCAGAATGCTGCATAGTCATTAGAATCACTAGCGCAAATTAGCTGGTCACAAATATCGACCATAAGAGAGTCTTTTCTCTCCTTCAGAATCTTCTTGTAATAAGGTCTTTAGGTCTGTATCTCCTTCCTGTATTTTGGGTAGAGTTTAAGGGCTGGTTTTTTAGGGCACCATGGGCTTTAGAGAATGCCTCGCTAAACCACTTGGGTCTAGTAGAGGCTGAGGAGCCTTGACTAGGATCAGGGAGGGCAGACCTTACCCTGGCCCAAAGTTCTGAGAACACAGTGAGAACGTCCTTAGGACAAAGGTCAGGATTAAGACAACATTCGACCTCTGGACTGAACTGCCTAAAGAGAGTCCTGCAAAGTTCCTCTGGGTTGATTTTAGACCACCACAGGCACCTCCCCTGATCCATGGGAGTCAAGGGTTGCAAACAAGGGGTCGGGGAGTGAAGGCACTGACTCTGGAATTTTAGGGCTAACACTAAGGGGTTATGATTGCTCCATCCTGTCCATTTAATCTGGTAACTTCTAACCCTGGGCAATGAACTCCGCTCCGCTCGCGGAGTTTGCGGAGTTTCCTGCACTCTGCGTTACGCGGAGTTCCGAAAAGCTCCGCTTCGCGTTGCGTAGCGGAGTTTCTTTCCTCGCTCGCATTCCTCAACATCAAGTTGGCGACCGCGAGCGAGGAAAATCAACCTCCCGGCGAGATTTTTCCTCATTCGCGATCGTCAACATTAAGTTGGCAAACGCAAGCGTGGAAAATCAACATCCCGGCATGATTTCTCAACGCGGGGGGTCAGGTTTCTCATTGCGAGTGGTCGCGAATGCTCGCGACAGCTCGCGTTGATAAACTGCCCTTTCGCGTTGAGAAAGCTGCTGCTCGAGTAAAAATCTACTCGAGCGGCAGAAAAGGAAAGCAGGGACCGCTTGCACTGTGCATGGTGTCGTTCGCAATGATTGCACAGTGCGGACAAGCATCCGGCACTGTGCAATCACCGCGAACTGCATTTTTCTATTGTACTCGGTTTTTTTTGCACTTCGAGTAGTGCAGCGTAGTGCAACTCTGCGAACTCCGCCCAGGGTTAGTAACTTCCCAGAGATCTAGAGAGTGAAATTGAGATCAAAATGCAATCCACAATTGGTTATTCCCCTCTGCCAACATAAGTGGGGACTAGCTGGACACTAGGTATGGTCATGTTCTGGGAATGAGTCAAACAGTGGAGCAGTAGGGACTCATCAATGGCCAAAGGGTTCTGAAAAACAAAATAAGGGCCTGGCCAAGGGTGGATATTAAAGTCACCCATAAACATTATCAAGACCTTTCTTGCCGGTTCTGCTCCACAAAGGAAGATTGAGCTCTTAAATTTCTCAATGACCAAGCTGGTGTTAAGAATGGTATCAGATTGAGGAGAATAACCAATAGGATTATAAATATTCACAATTAACATCAAGGATTTGTCAGAAAAAGTGGGTAAAACGGCCCTTACATATGGGCAATATGTCTCCACCTCAGTCATCACACAATTTAATGTTAGGGAGATACACAACCCGGCCTTGGCTCGCCCAGAGGGAGAAGGTATCGCTGGCCAGAAGAAATACACAAAAGTATTGGGTGGTTTTAAGGGACAATGTTCCTTGAAAGTCTAAGATCTGGAAAGGTTTTATGAAATCTAGCCAATTTGGGGCCCTAGTCTTAGCATCTAGCTCGGCTATATTCCAGGAGAGGAAACCCAGCTGATCTCTAGTGTAAGACTCTGATGGACCACCCCTCACCTCTACTTCCATCAATTTCTCCTCTGCCCCAGGTTTGGTACTAGGTAGTCAATCTACCCCCTCCAGAGAGCCATCAGTTTCAAATCTATTAGAGGTGATGAAGGGGGCAAAGTTCACCCCAGAAGGCCCGTCAAAAGACACTGTTGGACCTTGGGGAGCCCCAGGATGTCTGAGGCTATTCTCCCCTGAAGCAGAGAAGATGGGATGAGCAGATTGCTCCCAAATGGGCTTACTGTGTGTAGCTTGAGAGGATTGAGGAACCCGGGGATAGTAGTTGTGACTCATTGCAGAACTCCTCCCTGGCTTATAAAAAAAACCCGAGCCGGCGCAAACCAAAATCCCCTAGACCTTTTTTTTTTTAATTTCTTTTTTATTAAACATGAAAACAAGCTTCAGATAAGCATCATACAGAAGTATACATTTTTGGACTGACATATAGTACAGATACCACATAGCGTATCGTATATTATTACCAACTGCTCATTGCTGCGACCCTTACAGTCCGGGGAAGTACTACCCTCGTATTCTCCGTGGGAGTCTTTGGGACATTCCTCATGTCGCTGTCCACTAGCCTCTGTACTTCGTCCATGCACCCCATATCTTTTCCCATTTGCGTGGGCAGCCCCTACTCTGATAAATCGATTGTTCCGCTTTATGGCACCAGTCCATCTCCTTCTTCCAGGATTCCAGGGATGGGGCCTCTCTTGCCCCCCATGCCCGGGCAATATTCCTCTTGGCCACACCCCCTGCCACAGCCAGCCAGGTTTTAGCCCACTGTGGCCATGTAGTCTCTCCGGTTACTCCCAGGATGTGCCATCTGGGCTCTGTCGGGACAGTCTCCCCCACCACTGTTGTCATTACCCGGGTCAGGCTCTCCCAGTACGTCTGGATTCTAGGGTAGAACCATAGTATGTGAAAGAATGACCCATTCTCACCACATTCCCTTGCGCACTCTTGGGACATACAATTACCGATGTGGAACTGGACCACCCGCGAAGCGTAGGATCTATGGAGAATGCGGAGCTGAATGAGCCTAAAGCGTGCTATTTCCCTGGGACTCTGTAGAGCTTCAGCCCAATCATCGTCCTCGAGCAAACCCACATCCGATTCCCAGGCCTACCTCAGGGGTCCTAGCTTTTTATATGTGAGGGATATTGCTTTATCAATCAAGGGGTCTAGGAGGAGTCTGTCCTTGAGTGGCGAATATTCCGGTATCGAGGTCCAGTCCTTCAAATGCCTATGAAGTGAATGTCGCAGCTGCCGGTATGGCAGAAACTCCCCTCCCCCATTTGGAATTCCTCCGGCAGGGTATCGAATTTGATCATCTTCCCTCCCTTCCAGACATCCCCAAGTGAGTCAATCCCTATAAGGCTCCATTTCCGGAAGCCCTCTAGTCGTTTCATTTCTCCCAAATAGTCTACCTCCCAGAGGGGTGTCTGCTCCGTGAGTTTAGCCTCCCAACCAGTCATTTTAGTTGCCTTATGCCATATGTCAACCACTGTCCGGGTGTGTATCGGTAGGTGCATCTTGCCTCTCCTCTTCCGGTATAGCTCCATCGGGTAGCTGCCTTTGTTCATTGCCCATCGGTCCACCCTGTATGCCGGCTCCTCAAGCGGTGAAAAAACCCATCCATTAATATTGATAAGTTGCGAGGCCCAGTAGTATTTTTTGAGATCGGGAACGGCCAACCCCCCCTCATTCACCCCATTCTGGAGCTTCTTGAGGGCAATTCTGGGGCTGCCATCCCCCCCCCCACACAGCAGCGTTCGCTGCTCAGTCTCGATGGCCCGAAAAAAGTTCTCCGGGATCTGGTATGGGGTGTTCTGAACTACATATAGTATACGTGGGAGGGCCATCATTTTAAATAAGACTTCTCTACCCATAAGGGAGACAGGTAGCCGCCTCCAATGGGTCACATCGTCCCTCAATCTATCTAGTTGCGCCTGGACATTTAATTGCATGAATTCGTCCTCTGACCACGTTATCCGTATGCCCAGGTATTTGAACGTTTCTTTCCGCACTAGCTCCACGCATGCCGATGGCAGGGTTGGGAGCTCTCCCGCCAAAGAGAACACCAGGGATTTGTCCCAATTTATACAGTAAACGAATATGTACCGAATGTCTGTATTATGTGAATGAGCCTATGGAATGTTTGTCGAGGTCTGTGTGCATAGAGCAGGATGTCGTCTGCATATAGGGATATGCGTTCCTCCCAACCCCCGCCTATGTTGATACCTCTCACCAACGGATCTCCTCATACCCAGGCCGCCTATGGTTCCAATGCCAATGCAAACAGCATCGGCGACAACGGGCAGAACTGCCGTGTACCCCTGTGCAGCGTGAAAGCTCTGGATATAGTCCCATTGACTCTGACTCGCGGTATACAATAATTGTATCCACTTCTGTAGGTTTGGGCCAAGACCTACCTTATTTAAGACTGCGAATAGGCATGTCCATTCGATACTATCGAATGCCATCCTCGCGTTGAGAGACAAGAGGGCCGCAGGCTCATCTGGATACTTTTGAGTCATATGCATTATACCATAGAGGAGTCGCAGATTGAGCCTAGTGCTCCAATGTGGCTTAAAGCCTGATTGGTCTGGATGAATTAGGGACTGTATAACTGGACTCAAGCGATTTGCAATAATCTTAGCCAATACTTTGGCTTCGAAGTTCAGAAGAGAGATGGGCCTGTAAGAACTACAGAGATCATGGGGCTTCCCTTTTTTAAGGATGACCACTATGGTTGCCATCCTCATGTCCTCCAGCAATTGACCTTCGTCTCTCGCCCCCACGAACATATTGAGCATGTGTGGGGCGAGCTTCCCCGCCACACACTTGTATAATTCCGTGGGGAGCCCATTTGGGCCCGCCGCGTTCCCTGATTGCAAGTCTCGTATAGCACTTTCTACCTCAGCCACGTTCAAGTCAGCGTCTAACGCCTCCCTATCGTCAGTCCCTCGCATCGGCAGCGTCATGTCTTTTAACAATTCGTAGCAGTCCTCATCTCCCCTTTTAGTCTGTGACTGGTAGATGTTCTCATTGTACCCAGCAAATATTTCCGTTAGCTCTGCACCTGTTCCGCTTTGCACACCCTCTCCTGTCCTAATTTCAGAGACCCAATATCTGCTCCTATCCCTTCTTTCCAACCTTGCGATCAAATTATTGGCCTTATCACCCAGATCATATACCCTCCTCTGTGTGGCGATCGCATGTGTATGAGCCGTGTTTTCTTCCAGGTCTCTGAGTTCTTGTTGCTTGAGTTTGAGTGCGTGTTTGTGTCCGGTGTCGCCCCCAGGGTCGGAGCCTAATACTAACTAGAGATTCGCTATCTCCTGCTCCAAATCATCACACTGCGCACGTTTTTCTTTGTGCAGAGCCCCATTTGTCGCCTGCACGAAATCCCTGGCCACCACTTTATATGCCTCCCACAGCACACAGTCCGACCGCACAGAACCAGTATTTTGGTAAAGTATTGTTCCATGTGCTCCTCAAACCGATCCCGAAACTCCTGATCCCTAAATAAAAAGGGATCTAGCCTCGGCAGGAGAGACCAATCCCGTGCCGGCCCATATATCTGCACCTCCACTGGCGAATTGTCCGATATCCCGTGCGCCTTATGGCTCCCTCCCCGTAAGAGTCCCCCCGACGTAGCGTGCGTAAAAATATAGTCCAGCCGTGATCCACTTCCGTGAGCCGCTGAATTGTCTCGCTCCGGGGTTGTGGCATCTCCAGAGATCCACCAGCCCCAGTGCGCTCACAAATGTGCTCAGTGGTTGGGGTCCCTGAGTTATGGGGGCATGTACATTTCTGTATATTTTGGGGGCCATCGTATCATTCATATCTCCCCCCAGAATTAAATACCCTGTGGCATTCAAGTATTAATTTGCTGAGATCTGGGAGTGTCGTCCCGTGCAATCGTGGGGGCACATACACTGAGCAAATATTCTTCACTTGTCCCTCCCCGTCCCAGATAGGGCACCATACCGTCCCATGTGGTCACACCATGTATGATTCACTACAAGTGGAACCGAATTTTTGAGGAGTATAGCAGTTCCCCTGGATCCCGTTGTGAAGCCGTCATGCGCCTTTAGTGTGTAACCGAATCGATTCAATGCTAGATAGTTATTGCCTATGTGGTGTGTCTCTTGCAGGAGCACTATGTCTGGAGCGTGTCTGTGCAGATATTGTAACACCATAGTGCATTTTATCTTATCTCCTAGACCGTTTACATTCCAAGAGAGAATTGTTAACTTTCTAGCTTGACGCGCAGTCATCTGAGAAACCTGTGCGATCCTTCCTTCCCTTACACCCCCTCCCACCAATCGTACCCCACCCCCTCTTGATTGTTCATGGCCACCAGCCTTGTCACCCGCCCAGCCAGTCTTGTTCGGTATCTAAATCCCTTCGTCAACCTTATACTCAGCCTCTTGGAGTCCACCAGTGTTGATTACTTTCCTGGTTTTGCTGCTCCGGCTGTTGGGCTCCCTGATCACGTGTCCCTGGATCGTATCTCTGAACTCTCATCATCAGCTTGCCGAGTCTGGGACTCTCAAGCACAGCTCCGATTTCCCCGCCAGTCCTCCTCTCGGCGTCGGCTGCGTTTCTGGGGGCACCCCTCCTCCAGCCAATGCTGAACCTCCATCGGTGCAGTGAAATACCAGGATCGATCATTGTCTATTACTCTGAGCTTTGCTGGGAAGAGCATCATGTATTGTATTCCTTTCTCTCTCAGAGCATGCTTCACCCCATCGAATGTTCGTCGCTCCTGCTGCACCTTCAGGGTAAAGTCTGGAAAAAAGCGTATGACCGAGATCTCATAGGGAAGGTCTCCATGCACCCTTGCGGCCTGTAGGATGGCATCTCGGTCCCTGTAGTTTAGGATCCTGGCTATAATTGTTCTTGGAGGGAACCCCGGCCTTGGGGGTGGAACCGGGGCCCTGTGCGCCCTTTCCACTGTGAAGAAGGTGGAGAGTCTTTTCGGCTTAAGATGGTTCAAGATGATGTCCTCGAGGAAGAGATCCATACTCGGACCCTCCGGAACCCCCACCACTCTGATGTTGTTGCGTTGGGCCCTCCCTTCCTGGTCCTCCATCTTCAGGGCCATTTGTTTATGTTGGTGGGTCAATTGTTGTATTCGTTCTTCCAGTTTACGTGTTGTGGATTGCAACTCAACTATATTCATTTCCGCCGTGGTAACTCGCTCCGAGGTCTTATGCATATCCGCTCGCATCAGGTTCATCTCGATCGCGAACTTGTCTATTTTCGTCTCCAAGGTCATACCCTGCACTTGAATGGCCGTGATAATTGCTCCAAGGGAGGGTTCAGCAGTCGCCTCTTTGTCACCAGTCGTTCCGTCTTCTGATGCTGATTGTCGCGGGACTGCATACTTATCTAGCTTATTAGATTGCACCGTAGGTGTGGCGCCCTTTGGTTTCGTCATGGTCGGGTCCACCTCAACTGGATCCTGCGATTACACTGCGTGACCCACCGCGCTCTTGTCCAACCGCTGGACTTCCACTGAGTTTGTTCCCAGGCCGGGGGTTTGTGAGTGAGATAACAGAGATGCTCCCCCTTAGTCTTGCGGTCTCCCCTCCTCACTGGTGGGTGTGTAATGGCAGTGTCTTTATCCTGGCAGGCAATATCAGTCTCTGCTTGCTGCCGTCTCTGAGAAATGGGGGGACCCCCTTGAGATAACCCCTCCTCTACTCTCAGCACCCCCAGCAGGTGTTTGCGACTCTTTTGAGGAGTCTCAGGGGGGACCCCCACTCCACTTTGCCTCTGCCCAGGTATGCCTTATTCAGGGTTTTCCCAGCTTCTGGGCACAGAAGCTGACACGCTATCTCCAGCTGCCCTGGGTCGGCTCCTGTAGTCGGTCGTCTACAATATAGATCCCCTTCACGTCCGCTGCTTTTCCGCTTCTAGGTGCGGCCCGGACTCTCCTCACGCTGGTTTGTCTAGGTGCTGGCCCCGCTCCCACTTTAATGTTCAGTGGGCACCTCGCCAGTTCTCCGCCCCACCGCTACGGCTGGCCGCCTCAGCTCTGGCTCTGCACCCAGGGGTTCACAGCTGCTTCTCACCGTCCGCTGTGGGGCCTCCCGATCGCCGCACTGCTGCTCCGGACACCTGCGATCCCTCAAGGGGTCCCGACGCGAGTCAGCCGACTCACCTCATGCGTCTGGGACCCACTCGATCTGCCACTGCCTGCCGCAATCTGGCCATGCCAGGGCGTTGCCTCACGGTTAGGCTCTGACATCGGCCCCAGCACCGCGGTCCTCTCTTTTCCCTGGTCCAATCTCGGGCTCGTCAATCATGCGACTCCGCCCGTGCCTCCTTCGCGTTCAGGGCCAGCCAATCCAAAAGGCCCGTCTTCGTCACACACTGATAAATGCAGCCCCAGGCAACATTTTGGTTCCGTTGGTCCCGGGATGTTGTTCCAGAGTCTTAGATGGCTTTTTAAGCTGTACAGCTGTCGGATTTAATAAGGATTTTGCGGGCTTTCTAAAAGGCCCCGGCGGAGCTCTGACACTATGCCGCCATTTCGGCTGGTGCCAAGCCACGCCCCCAATCCCCTAGACCTTTGAGCGCTGGAAGGAAGCCAGGATTCTGGCAGCAGCCTACCTAGTGTTAATATTCACCACCACACAATCCCTCCATATCAACTTGGGGCCACATCCCACCCACCCCACTCTACGGACCCTTTTTATCTGCATATGAAAACCGGCATTTACCCCTACCTTCATGGACAACCAGTGGGACATCTTATTCTTAAGCTGTAAAAACCCCTAAAAAGTATTGGAATTGATAGGAGGCACATCCACTAGGACTACCACGTAGGGGTTACAATCAGGCGAGAGATCTAAAGAAATATCCCAACGGGAAGGAGCCCCAGGACCATTCTCTGTCAGGGGGAACCTCAGAGTGGGCCCCGTAAAGAGTGTCCCTAATGGTTCCATGTCCTAATGTCACAGGTTGAGGTGCACTGGAGTAAGTGTGAATGCGAATGTGTGCATTATCGGGGCTGGTGTTCATGCTCAATTGGAGGTCCCCTTGTCTTACTAAAGTGGAGGATAAGGAAAGACCTATAGAGGCTGAAGAAGTTACACTAATCAGGGATGGAAGAGAGCGGACGGTCCCAATAGTAGGGGCATCCAACATTGTGATGCCAAAGGGACCAGTTATATGAGTACGGGATGCATTTACTCAGGTAAGGTTAGTACAAAGCTCCCTTTCTCTGAGCTTTACCAGTAGACCATTGTTGATACTAATGAGATCCAACACCCTTGAATATAATAAAAGGACAACATCTTTGAAAAACTTAAGTTCAGCTCTAAGGTGTGCAACCAGGCTCTTAAGACTATCTGGACAAGCCAGGTCACCAACGGCGGAATCTGAGCCAGCATCCTGCTGCATGTTGAGGCTAGTTAGATCAAAGGGGGTGGAGGCATAAGATTGTGAAGGAAATGATACAACCTGGGGATCTTGAGTGGGCAACGCCCCAGGAGACAGGGGGCCCAAGGCAATGATGGGTGAGGGGGGTGTCTGAGACCCTCAGAGTCGGATGTGGCTGGGCTGGGCCTTCCCCTTGGCTCTTCATGGAAGGTACTGTTGTCCTTTCCTTATGACTAATGGTTCCTCAATTTTCTGGAAGCAGTCCCTGTCCATATATGGAGTAACTAATATTGGCCAGAGAGGACTTGTAGTATTTGGTCTCCCATACATAGAGACTGTGGCACATTGTATTTTTCTTTGCCCGTGTCTAAACAGAACACCTCAGCTTTATTCCTTTGGTCTGGGTAGATCTTTGACAGTTTAGCGTGGAGCTCCTATTAGTGTGAAGTTTCAAATTGCCCTCTAAGGGACCTTAAAGTGTTGTTTATGTGCTAAATTGCATAACTGGTTATTATTTGACCCTGCTGTTTATAATCCTTAGGTGTTTCCTTTTTGACCTAGTGGTAATTACATAACCCTTGTTTGAGGCAATGTGAATTGTGCCCTGTGCAATTAACGTGGTGTTTTTCTAATATAGGGAAAAATGGAGAAACGAAAAGCTGTGGACAATGCGCAGGAGAATGGCAAGGGTAAAAAGCAAGCTAACATGCACCTGAAAATTGCACACTTGATGAAATTGAGGTCCTAATTGAGGAAGCTGATGGCATGTTGAGTGTGAAGGATAAAGGGGGCAATTCAACAGTGACTAAAACTAAAAAAGTGGACACTAAGTCCTACTTAACCAACACCTGCACTAACCTGGGTAGGACTGCTTCACCAAGATCTTCCCCCTTAAGAATGATACTGGGGTTTTAGCAACTGCTTTGTCGGCCTTGTTAGTTGTCATAGGGGTGGATGAAGAACAATTATATCCTATCATAACTTACGTAGAGTGCAGCAATAGATTTTCAGTTTTGGGACTATGCGAGGGCTGCTCTAGTGTGGCTGATGCAGCACAATGCCCCCCTAACGTGCCCCTAGTCAATATCTAACTCCCAGTACTGATGTGAATCATCTACTTCATCTGAAGGGTGAAATAGTTGAGCTAAAAAGGTTATAACTACTCTTCTGCAGACTTTGTCTGGAAAAGTAGATAAATTAACAGTGTTACTGACAAAGCTCAATCTGGAGTGGCAGAATAGACTTCCTAACAACACTAACGGGGCTGAAACTGATCTCTGTGAGTCCCGTACTATGAATTAGCCACCTAATTTAGGAGCAGCTATTTATTCCCCTACCTGGAGTGACAAAGCCCCGAGGACCAGTATCCCAAGACATAATGTTATGTTAATAAAAATTGTTAAGCGCACAAATACCCAGACGTGTCAAGGTGCTAGCTCTGAATGTATAAGCAAGGATCAACATAAAGATTAGCCAAAGAGCCATGTTTTGAGTGCCTTTCTAAAAGATAATAAGCTAGGCTTGGCTCTGATATTAAGGGGCAGTTCGTTCCCCAATTTGACTGTGCCCAATACAAAAGTTCTGCCTCCCCAATTGACTCTACATATCCTAGGGAAAACCAGATTATTTGCACCAGATGAGCGCAGGTATCTAAGTGGCTCGTATTTTTTAAAACAGTCTTTCAGGAAGGCTGGTTCTTCTCCCCGCAGAGCCTTATAGACAGTGCACAAGGCTTTGAATTTAGTGCGTTGTCTAATGGGGAGCCAGTGTAGACAGCAAAGAGCTTGTCTGGCTGAGTGAAATTTAGAGATTTTGGTAAGCAGTCTTGCTGTGACGTTCTGAAGGACTTGCAGTTTATTGAAATATTGCTTCTGCATGTTAAGATAGAGACCATTGCAGTAGTCCAATTTAGATGGCGTAAGAGCGTACTGTCTTATTAGAGTCTTCCAAAATAAAAGGGAGGACTTTCTTAACTGTCCTCAAAATGTGAAATGCTGATAAAGTCACTGCATTGACTTGTTCTTTAAAGGTAAGCCTATTGCCCACCCAGACTCCCAAATTTTTTGCTTTCTTAACAGGAACTGGGAGCGTACTCAGCTCTTCTGGCCACCATGACGGGTCCAAAACGTGGGGTGGTTCCCGAACAGGATGATGTCTTACCGAATTTAAGACTCAAGCAATTACTATTCATCCAGTTGAAGATTGTTAGCATGCAGCTTTGAAATCTTTCACCCATATTGGAATCCATTGCTGCCACTGATACAACAATCTGCGTGTCATCCACATAAGATGTAAGAGCAAACCCAAATGATCTTATAACAGGTGCGAGTGAGGTGACATATATATTAAACAAGGTTGGGCTGATGGAAGAGCCCTGGGGAACCCCACATGGGAGAGAAAAGGTGTCTGAGACATAAGGATCTAGGGCCACTGTCTGAGTTCTCTCTGATGGAAAGGATTTTAGTAGGGAAAGTGCTGAACCTTCTATCCCTATCGCCTGGAGACGGTCAACCAGCAAATTATGGTTGATTGTGTCAAATGCGGCCGATAGGTCAAGAAGCACAAGGGCAGCCTTTCCTCCCTTATCAATGGTCATCCTGATTTCTTCGATTGATTTGATTAAAGCAGTCTCGGTGCTATGACCTGATCTAAAACCAAATTGCGAGTCATCTAGTAGCTGATTATTCTGGGTGAATTGTGCCAATTGTTTATTAATTTTTCTTTCTACTAGTTTTGCGGGTAGGGGAATCTTGGAAATCAGTCGATAATTACCGGGATCTGTCGGATTCAGGCTGGGTTTCTTCAATAGAGGGAGTATAGATCCTCTCTTCCACTGCTTTGGAAAATTGCCTATTCTAAACATGGCATTGAAAATTTCTGTAAGATGCGGGCAATGGTTTCAGTGGCTAACTTGATTTTAGCCGGAGGACATGGGTAAGAAGGCGATCCTGACTTACTGCCTTGACTCAACTTCAAGATCTACGACTCGTTCGGAGTAGAGAAGGAGGAAAAAGTAACTTGGTTAGCCTCTTTAGTAGTCTGTATTGGTGTCCTGATCATCATTGTGATTATGCTCAAAATTGTTATAGATTTGCTCTACTTTCTCACGAAAAAACTTTGCAAGAGTATTACAGAAACCCTGATTATTTTTTAGTCTGCTAGTTCCGGGCACTGTGGTGAGTTCAGCTACTACCTGTAAGAGTTCTTTAGTAGATTTTTTGCTGACTCGATTTTCGTTGTAAAAAAATTGGATTTTTCTTGAAAAACTAAAGATTTGCAGCTGTTAATAGCTGCTTTGTATTTTGCCTTTTCTACCTCACAATACTTCTTGTGCCATTTCCGTTCTTGCCTTTTGCAAGATTGTCTCATCAATCTCAGATTTTCAGAAAACCGCAGTGCGGAAGGTTTACCCCGGTGTGTGTTGGTAGTCTTGAGGGGGACTGATCGAGTTATGGCTGTGGACAGCCAGTCCTTATAGGAGGTGGAAGCTAAATTGTGTACCGCTGTGACCCTTAAATGTCCTTTCTCAAGAGTTTGAATCAGTTACTCCACCTGACTTTTATTCCAAGCTATGTTTTTTATTCAGTACCTACACTTTTTTTAATTGGACTATAGTTTGGCCATTTAACCTCAAAGATGACTGTCTGGTGGTCCGTCCACATCAGTGGCCAGCGTTCCACCAGTGCTAATGCGGGGTAGTTAGAAAATATCCCATCCAGCATGTGGCCGTCTTTATGGATAGGGCCATCCACTAGCTGGGTCAGGCCAAAGCTTGCCAATATTTTAATGAGTTCTTCTGTGTCTTTATCCCCTGGGATTTCAAGATAATAGTTGAAATCTCGTAGAATTGCAACTTTATTTGCCTGGAGGCTAGCTTCCAAAAGAGCACTAATTGAAGGGAAAAATGATTCCTGTTGCCAGGTGGACAATATATTAATAACACTTTAAAAGACTAGGTTTTAGTAAGTTCAATGTTAAAGGACAGAGCTTCACAATCTGGCCTAGAAGCTGGCTTAAAGATGGCTGTGAAAGTATCTCTATAAATCACAGCCAGACCGCCACCTTGTTTAAGAGGCCTGTCTAGCCTATATAAGGTATAGTTTGGGGAAGGGCTGTAACCAGGTCAGGGTAATGTAAACTCACACCAATTGGGCAGTGGATGGAGGAGGGGGGACAGGAGCATTCTACCAACACAGCCCCCAAGGTACCCCACGACTGTAAGACCACGTTTTATTTAAATCTATCAGTCAGGCACCTAACTCTTTCCCCAAGAAAAATACAGTGGCACTAGGATGGACATATGCCAAGGAAGAGAGGAGTACTACCATACCAATAGGCAGTGAAATCTTCCAGATAAACATCCCAAAATTTAAGCCAGGGACTTCTGAAAACAGAGACTCACTAATTAGTAAAATCACCCACTTGTTGCGCAAAGTGTGCAGTTGCAGATCAATAATTAGGAAAGATATTGTAGCGGTCAGATGATACAGTAATATACATACTGCCATGGATCATATTGGCATAAGTTTCACCGATAACAGTATCAATGAAGGCCTGATTTCTATGGAACATAGATTCACACCATTCAACAGCTCAAAGATATGTATAAAAATGAATCCATCTCAGAATAATTTGCAAGTATGGAAATGGGCCAGTTTTTTCTAAATATGAAACATGTCGACAGAGAGAGGGTAGCTTAAGTTATATGGCTACTTCAGATATAGACTGACTCTCACACTCACATGGGTAAAATAGTGAAGGGAACAATGATAAAATATCCATACCTCTGATGAGGTGAGTGGGGGAAACGGCATTAGAAGTGCGGTCGGAACCACACATGCCATAAGAACGCAAGCGTTACCATGCTTGCCTTTAGCACTCATATGCCTTTACCATGGACATTCCTTTACCATGTATGCCTTTACAATGATTTCCGTTGTAAAGACAGTAAAGGCATATGCGTGGTAAAGGGAGTCAGCGCTCTAGACTTGGAGCAAATGGGCGGGAGGGAGTTGTTGGAGACTTCCTGCCTGGACTTCCTGCTTTCTTCCTCCTGCTTGGTTAGTAGTTTTTTTAGACAGGGTTGTAGTCGGGGTAGTTTTCAGGGCTGAGGGCTGAGTTTTAGGGCTCAGGGCAGGGGGATGGGGTAGTTTTTTGGGCTGGGGACAGTTTTTACGGCTCAGGGCGGAGGGCGGGGGTGTTTTTAGGGCTGTGGTCGGGGTGATTTTTAGGGCTGGGAGCAGGTTTTAGGGCTCAGGGTGGGAGGCTGGGATGTTTTAAGGGCTAGGGTTGGGCTAGTTGAAGGACAGGGGCCAGGTTTTAGGGCTCAGAATGGGGGGGGCTGGGTGTAAACTTTACCACTCATTTACCTTTACCAATCCTGTCTTTACAACAAAATTCATTGTAAAGGCATGCGTGGTTAAGATGCGGTCATGGTAAAGGCCGCAATGTTAACTCATGTAATCGCATGCGTGGTTCTGTCATACAACTGGTGAGTGGCTCCCCACTTGTCTCTATCTCATCCCCATCGCTATTAATCTGTAACCATGACAATGGAATTGCAACCAGATTTATCTCATGGCCGGGTTACAGACTAAATTATTTGATCTGGAGTGAGGCGAATTCGTTGATGGCCATGACATCATTCTTTTGCAAGAAACATGGATAGCTGAGACAATGTCTAGGCTAGGCTAGACTACCTTTCCTTTTTTAGTAAAGCCATCCCTGCAAGTTCAGGTTGAGCCTTAGGGGGCTTAATAATTTAGATACAAAATATTAAGTATCTTAAAGTGAAAGTCTTAGATTTGGGGTCAAAGGACAGCCTGGAGATTACTGTTACATCTTGTAGTCCTGCCCCGATAAAACATATTACACTCATAAATACTTATATACGTTCAGTGCAGTATAATAACGAACCTCCTACTTTACATGCCTTACAGACTTTTTCTAGATCTTAAATTACAACACTCCTGGCCTGTTATCATAGCTGGAGATTTTAGTACAAAATGTGAACTAATTGAGCTCTTTATTGAATTAATGAAACCAGAAGATGAAAAATGGGGCTTACCTGGGCTCATAATCCAACCAGTCAAAAGGTGGATAAAGGTAGTAAGCCAACTCTTCCACCTCTGCCTGACATATGGCATGCGAGCTGCAAATGCGCACACTAGGTCAGATCACTGCCCACAATCCACTTTTAAAAGGGGATTTTACACCAATCACATAAAGTATATACTATTAGATTTCATGGCATTACATGGACGATATGAAAATCATAATACGAGTGGACAGTAATCAAACCGCTCTTGTTGCAGAATTTAATCTAGATCAATTCCTCAAGCCTCAGGAGCATGATAATAACATCTTTCCAACATCATTAGCCCTTACAAATCATTTTAGAAATGTAAAATGGGCAAATGTTAACAGCAATGAACATGCTATGGCCGAGATCTATCATTCTCTAATGACCCATTCTAGAATCATATCAGTGGTATTTCTGAGTTTGTTCAAAAACACATTTTTTGAAACATTAAAATCTATGTTTATGATAACATCCCGGGGGACCTGCTTCATTCAGAGCCAGACATCTGGGTTCTCTACCTGAATACTTTAGCAATGCTGTAGCTAGTGGCTGGAATTCCCAGAGACATGTCATGGGCAGTTATTGTGCTAATTCATAAGAAGGGTCCTAAAGACAACCCTGCAAATTATAGGCCAATCAGCCTTAAGGATAGTACAAAGAAGATCTTTTGCAGGCAATTCCTCCTTTGTTTCCAGGAGTGATGGCTGACCATAATGTCTTGTTGACATTCCAAGCACGTTATTGGGAGAAAGCCAGTACAATTGATCAAGCCTTCTGGTTTATGACCATCTGTTGGAACTACATCACCATTAATAAAAAGCACTTGTATGTAGCCTTCATGGATATGAGGGCTGCATTTGACCTACTACTGAGAGAAATTCTCTGGTAGATACTGGGCCAGTATGGAATGCCACAAGACTTGCTCTATTCGCTAATTAGACTGCAGCAGACACCTGCGCCCAGGTTAGGTGGAATGACCATGACGAGTTGACTGTTAGGATTCCCATTAAGCGAGGGGTGATACAGGGCTGTGTCCTGGCCCCCACACTGTTCTCACTGTATTTGAATGGTGTGGTGGAACTATTGAACAAGTGCCAGCATGAGGCACCTAAGCTAGCTGGTGCTAGCACCCATGTCCTGCTGTTCGCTGATGACACTCACCTACTATCACAAACTCCAGTGGGTTTGCAGGAATTGCTAAATCACTGTGTGGGTTTCAGCAAGGGCAGAGGACTGGAGATAAATGCAGGAAAGGCTATAAATCCCCATCGCACATTTAGAAATAAAATGGATATAGATGGGGTAGCTATTGACCAGATCTGGAATTTTGACTATCTAGGAGTCAGGCTCATGAACACGCTTTCCTGGGACCTCCAGCTGTCCAAAAGTAAATCTATTCTCATACACAGATAGGCGGCCATTGTGAGGAAACTGAAGGCAACAACTAGTAGAGCTGTCTCACCACCCATTGAGGTTTATAGAGCTGTTGCCCTTGAGGGAGCATTGTATGGGGCAGAAATAAGGGGGTGTGGGGACACCATGCAATTGAACATCGTGGAAAATTGGTTTGTAAGATCTCTTCTGAATGTTCCAGCTGGCACACCCCTTGTACTTCTCAGATGGGATCTGAATCTAAAAAGGATTGGCCGCATAGCCCAACTTAAAATCTTGCTCTACTGGGTCAGAATTTGGATAACACCTGAGTTGGCCCAGTGTAAAGCTGCACTGGTGGAGCAAATTATATTAGATAAACGCTGTATTACCCCTTGGCTCAGAGCCGTGAAAGCTGTGTGTATCCAATTGAAGATAGAGGGAGTGTGGGAAGACCCCACTAAACTGGGGAAAAATTCAGTGAATTGGATCAAGGGAATATATTGGGATCATGTTATCCAGAAGCTATGGTGTGAGGCAACACCCAATAGCTTGACTGACAAGTTTCTAAATCATAAATGTAGCCGGCACTTTTAACCTTTTGTTGATAGAGTTACCCCTCCAGAGTCAAAGTCTCTGTTTATCCGCTTTATAGCAGGAATGATCCCACTTAAGGCTTTTAGAGCTAGATGGGAAAAAGTGGGTGAAACACTTAGAGAGTGTCCCTTTTGTTGTAACATCTTGGAAACTGAGGCTCATTTTCTATTGTTTTCCCACAAATATAAAATCCTGAGATCAAGATGGATTCTCCCACTCTGTTGTAATCTTGGCATAAGCCGGCACATGGTGGCATTGCACTTACCAAAATCTGATACATCTGAACCAATTGCTTTTGCACTATTGTGATTCCTCAAATGGGCACGGGCTACAAGATCTAGATTAGGATTTGAGTCCTACTTCTATCCGGTTGATATTCTTATTGCCTTGTTGCACTAGCCACTTTGGAGCTGCACGACACTTTAACTGGGCAAGTGTGCACATGAAAATGAATCTCCCTTGGAATGTATGTGTGCACTATTATGTTTGCTGTTCTGCTGCATTAGTCACTTTTGAGTTGTATGATTCTTTAATAGGGCAAGTGTGCAAATTAGAAATATTTTTGATTATCTATATCTGGCTACATTCTTGCGATTACTGTATTTGGTATGCCTGACCTGCAACATTGATATATGAATTTGACTCTGTAACTAGAATATTTTTTAGCTCTTGGACTGTCACACAAGAGCTATGCTTTGCTAGCTGACAACCCTTTGATTTTTATTTATGCTGTCTTTTACTTTGCACATCAACAAAGCTAGCCACTGTTGGCCAGTGTCCATTGGACTTATCCCCAGTTGGGCAATGAGTATTTGACTCTTCTTTTTAAACTGTTGTTTTTAGGATTTTTTTATTTTATCATGCTTGTACTGTACTTTTAAGGTTGTTTAAAACTGAAATAAAGTAGTTTGATGAACTCCGTAGTGTTTATTACAAAACCAAATTATGTCTGTAATTGATTTTACAAAGCAGTCTTTTTTTTTAAACTTCAGCCAGTTTTTCTAAAAGGAAAATTGGACTCATTTACAAAAAATGAAAAATTAAACAAATCATTTTAGGAGTAGGCAGTGGTCCCATCAACCAAAGCATACTCCTAAAAAACGTTTTTGTCAACATTCTCAAAGGGGAAGGGGTCACCTCGGGACCTCTTCTCGTTTGTGAATGACTTACCATTCATTTACAATTAGTAGCAAAATATTAATGTTTTTATTTCTGTCACAAAACATTAATACATCTCTTAGTGAATCAGTATTTGGAAGGGATGTCCTTAACACGCCCCTCCCAAATAGTGGTTTCTTAATGTTTAACTAACCAATTTAACAATTCGAAAACCTTTCCCGAATCATTAATTGGGTTTAGGAAATTACATTTAATGTTTAAAGGTCGTAAACCCTCAGATTTTTTAATCTGAGGGTTTGTGACCATAATAACATTTTGTAAATCACGACCCTTTGTGTGAGAAACGATTTGTGATGGCACGATACCAGCTAATTCTGAAATTTAATCTGGTTAGGTCCAAGTTGGTTTCCGGTCGACTCTGGGGATCGACCCCTAGTGCTAAATTCTTTGGAGTCTTAAGCCACTGGCTAAAATAAGTTGGCCGAATAAAGCAAATAGCAAAAAAAGTTGGACCTAAATCTCACTCTACATATTTTGTTAGCATTAGGTCTGTTAGACCACAAAAAGTAAATTAAATTATACTGCCATTTTTCAAAATAAAATGTCCTAGAGCCGTAAAGTGCTATCTGTGGTTATTATGCAAAACACACACGTGCACAAATGAACCTCTGAAGAGTGCTTGTGCAAGTCTTTTTACAGCACTCGTCTTTACTCCATAATTTATGTAAAGCCAACTAATATTCTGGAAATGTGCATGTTTTAGAATACAATCTAAATCTGCTTCTTGTTCTGCTTAACAGTACTTGTTAACAAACTGCCTTTAACAAACGTTTTTGATTCAGCTACAGGGTTCCCTGTTCATGACATCATTACACAATGGCTTGATAGGCAGAAAAGAAACCATTTAGTTTCTAACCTATGAGAGACTGAATGAGATGTATTTGACCTGTTGGTCAAGAATTAATACTTGTGCTAGCGGGGAAAAGGGAAGAATATGCATTAGCAGCAAGCATCATTAAATCCTAATTTCTAGTTCCCAGCGATGGGAATATACAATAAATCCGTTTGAGTGAAAGGGTCATGCTTCTGCAATATTTCTGTCTCTTTGGGATGTATTCTAAAATGGTCACATAATTTCTTGCTAATGTGTAAAAAAACATTCTACTTTTGCTTTCAATTAGATCTTTCTTAAAACTCCCAAACTAGTCTAGTTGTACATTTGGTACATTCAATACAAAAGACGGCCATTGCCGTAAATGACTTCAATCATGCTTGACAATCCACTACGAGCCTTTTGAAAGATAAATACAACAGATAAAAGCACCATTTGAGGAGTGCCCTTCGGTAAGGGTCAGATTCAAAAAGGAAGTAAGTCACACGTATCCAGTCCCCATGCAAGAACTGCGCAGCCTGGTCTCTGTACACAAGGGAGTGCTAAAGGGATGCCCACTACTTTCACATGAATTGGCTCCCATGAGCAATGCTTTTGTAGGGACAGAAGACCTACCTACTGAAGTCATCAGGCTCTCAGGAGTCCGTCCTAGTTAGAGGGGGGCAGGGGAGTGGCAGTGCTTAATTTGAGGCGGTGCTTTCCGATGCTCGGCACCGGCACCTAATTGGTTTCCGGTGCTCTGCACCGGCACCTGATTGTCAACACCAAACTTAGAACAGTGTACCTCATGGTGGTGCTGCTCATCTAATTTAGAGATAAGCAGAACAACGGTTGTTTAGGAATACAATATACATTACAAATTGGTAATACCTGCCTCCCCAGCCATTCCTTTAGCTTTGGGGATCTGGAATAATCTGAACTGTTGCATTTACATGCGAGAGAGATGGTTAGTAGTTGTTTTGGCAGCGAATATAAGGGCGATGGGTGGTGCAAGCTGCAGTGGCCTCCTGGTCAGAGCCCTGGCACTTAATATTTTACAAATTAAGCACTGGGAGTGGGCAGAGATCACAATTCATTGCAACTGTGTCAAAGGGCCCAAAGAAAAAAAATATTTTATTTGTATCAGTGACGAGCATCACAGACAGGAGATTTTTGAACTCTCAGTGCATGCACCTTTTCCTGTGTCGGATCTAAGGAAAGGGGACGGCAGGTTGGTCTCTGAAACAGTGTTCTAAAAATATACTGTCACGCAATAGCTCATGAGGAATTGGGAATATATGGAAACACATATGCTACAAAGAAGTGGATCCCTTAAACTTGTTCGAAACCTTTGAAATTTAACCACAGAAGAAGGAACAGTTTATTTTTATTATGGAAGGCAATCTACATCTCATCCAGACAGATATTTTTAAAGGTTCGAAGGTACTTCCAAAAACTTTAATTTGATTTCTAAGAATTTTGACTTGAATGAAAACAGATGACGAAAATATGTGTAAAGTGAGTGATTAAGAAATGTAAGTCTTCGAGCACCAGTTTCACGGAGGGTGGTGTGCTATTTATCACAAATGTTAAAAATCGAATAAAGCGTTGGACGTGGCTATCTCTACCATGTCACTGATGAAGACACGATTAACTGCTGGTTTACACATGGCTTTATACAGTGATCCCATATTGGAAAATGGCTGGATCCTAAGTGGACGCTTTGGAGTCCATATTCTTTTGGATTATATGGTTGAACTAAACAGAGGGCTCGCCTATCACGACCAGGAATATGTACTTGTACTCACTTGACTCAGCCCCCTCAACTTCCCTGGAATCACCTAATTGCCAGGCGTTAAAATTCATCAATGTACTATTGAGGTTTGGTTTCGGGAAATTATTAATTATCCTGATGATGAACCCACATTACAAAGGGATCGAAATGCCGTCGACCCACACTCTGACCCACTAGACTTTGTATAAACTTTCTCCTTAGGTGCAGAAGTGTTTTGTTCTTGAAATAAGTGACCCTGACTTTGCACATGATTGCTGCTCATACTTTGTTCTTTGCCTGCATGTTTTTGTTTTGTCTGGTTTTAACACTTGTTTTGGAATTACCCCAGCAGGGATATATTCTTTAATGGGACTTTTACTCAAAAAATTTAATATTTTTCCTTATAGTCGGAACAATTTCTGGGAACTAATACTTTTCCAACAGTATTGTGTTCACATTTATTGCTTAGGGGCCAGAGTTCATTTAACTACAGATTACCCTTAGTCCCTAATGATCCTTGGGTTCCCTTGTTTTTTAAACTAACTTTCTAAAAGTGGCATTTTCAGAATTACAATTTAAAATTTAACTTCACCATAAGTTAGGATTTTATATTGTGATTCCAGAGACACCAAACTTGAGGACGGGGGATCCCATCTCTTCCCAATTGGAAATTACACTTATACAATGTAATAAGGTAATCACAATGATAACCTATGGTAGAGATAGGCCGTGAAGTAGTGAAACTTAAATGTAAGTGCTTTTCACTACTAGAACATGTAAGACTTAAAAGTACACGCCATACTTTTTAAACACACTGCACTCTGCCCTTGGGCTGTCCAAATCCCACCTTGTGGGTGACCTATATGTATTCTCGAATGCTCGTCCTAAAAAGGAAGGTTTGGGCCTGGCAGAAGGGTTAACTTGCCAGGTCGACATGGCACTTTAAAATTGCACATACAGGCTCTGCAATGGCAGGCCTGTGATACATTTAAAGGGCCACTGAAGTGGGTGACACAATCAGGGCTGCAGGCCCACTGGTAGAATTTAATTTACAGGTCTGAGGCACATGAAGTGCACTTTATTAGGGAGTTATAAGTAAATTAAATATGCCAATTGTGGCTAAGCCAATGTTACCAGCAGAGAGGATGTACACTTTACCACTGGTCAGCATTAGTAAAGAACCCAGAGTTCTAAGGCCAGCAAAAATGAAGTCAGCAAAAACAAAAGGTCTGAAGGCAAAAAGGCAGGGGAAAGCACACCAAAGATGCCAGGTCTCACAGTGAGACACTGAGTGAAAGGGTTGACACTCACCAGATAGAGACACTTCTTCTTGCTGAAAGGGCTGATGCTATCCTGCCACTGATGGATAAGAGGAAAGTGTATTCTCATTCAGAATAGGAAATTAAAGACTGAAACTTCATCTCCAAAAAGAAAGTCTTATTACGCCAGACTTCAATATTCCAAATCAAGTACAGTTGGCTCACGGTTATGACTCCCAAGAGAAAGACATTTTTACTTTCACAAGTGGTGAAAGAGCCCTAATGACTTTGCTTGAGACATTGTGCTGCAAGTCATATTCACTGGTTGCAAAGCTAACCTATTTGCAGGTGAAAACAGAAACTCTAGCCTCACGAATCACAGTTGAAGGAGGAAAGATTTCTGAAAAGGATGTTTCTTTCAAAGAGGTACAGGGTAAAGTGGAGAAATTTGAAAAGAAGGCAGAGAGAAATGGTAAATTTCAATAATAGACTGTGGGTTTAACTGTACAGTTGGAGGATAAATTAGAGAAGAATGAAATCTAGAGAGCAGCCCATTTGAGGATCTGTGGGATACTTAGAATGTCTGATGGGTCAGAACTGAAGACCCATGTGGGCAACTTTTTCTCAAACATTCTACATGTCAACTGTAGAGGATGAGAAGACGGCTGAGAGACAAAAGAAATCCTACTTGTAGGAGGGAAATGGCAGGTTGATCTTGTGAGACACAAATATATTAAAAGTAATCCTGCTAGAGCTATTCATACCAAAGGATACCAGGTAAGAAAAAAAACGTATTATGCTAGGAATATGTAGCGGAAAAAAAAAATGGAGGATCTCCAAAAAAGAACTGGGAAACATGGAAAAAAAGCTTCAGTTTGCAGCATGCCATGACATAACCCACAATTTACCCAACTATAAGTCGTCAAGTGTTATTCTGAGAAACAACTAAGAAAGGGTGCAACTGACAGCCTGTTGTATGAAATGGGTTGTGTAATTCTGGGAAAGGGACATCTTTTGTTTTTTTAATCTAATATTTCAAGAAGTTTTGTAGAAGAGTTTATTTTTCTAGTTCTAATTAGGCCCGGGCGAAATGTTTAATTCTGCTCGCAGAATTGGCAGAATTTGGCAACTCTGCATTACTCTTTTAACACAGAGTTCTTGCCAAATTCCGCCAATCGCCGTGAGGCAAAATTATTTTCCTGTTCTAGCAACACGATGACAATAAGCAAGCAAGCTGACAAACGAGATTTGGTTTCCCTTAGCGTGAATTCCCCCCACTAGGAAGGCTTTCAGTGTGATTTTCTCATGCGAGTGGTCGCGGGAGTCACGGTCAAAGGGCTTCTTCTCGAGGTGACATATATACAAGCTGTTGAAATGTAATATTTAAGACTAGTGTTTTTTTATTTGTTTACTTATATTGATTACATATGTTATTTTATATGATTGTTCCCTTATTCAATTAATATCATTCTAAAACGTACTGATTACAGTGACTACTTGTTCCCTGATTTTATAAACATTATAAAATGATCGCCACGCCTGCTGTAACGCATTAGTCCGTTCTCAAATCTACTGCATTAGATATTGGAAAATGGATTGTTGCATGAGTAGTCAGGAGTACTTGCCAGTGCAGTAAGTGTAATTACTTTATTTGAGTCCATAGTAGAGGTTAGGGAAGTGACGATTTTTGACTTGTTGACAATATGGTGTGTTCGGATTAGATGGCGCCTTGATAAAATGTCTTCTTGATAAGACTTGCTCTACGTTGAAAGTAACTTTTTGTGGATACATGATACGAGCAGTTTATATTTTGTGTGATTTTCAGATGTTAACAGACATATGAGAGATAAAGATATTTGCTTATGTGGAAATATACTTTATACTGGGTGAGTGTGTACTTTTTATGATTAATTTTACTCATTACTATTAGATACGAATTGATGAGATATTCACATATGATTTACTTTTTCTTGGCTTTCTAGTACAATATCGGTCATTATTTGTTATTAAGGTATGTTGGATGTGGTCACATTTGAATGCACCAGGGTAGGTTCCGGGTGTATACTATCTCTTTTATTTATTTATGTTTGCACTTGGTGATGGAGAGACAATGTAATTGTGACACACTTAGGTGTTGATGCAATATACTGTATTGGTGGATTGTATAGTTTGATTATGAACAGTTGTGTTCCTTATATTCACTTGTGTTGATGTATTTATGGGTTTCCACACAGGATGTATTCACTCTATTACTATATATGTATTATCCGACAAGGTGTTGAGTTGTAATAGAATGAGATTTTATTTTTTTGTGGATATCATTTCCCGTAAATAGTGATTTTTTGTTTACTCTTAGCCCTGATAAGGTCATGGGCGATACGTCATTTCAATGAAACACGTGTTGGCTAGAAGCTTGAAGTCCAAAGATCATATTAAAGAATGGAATGTTGATGCAATTATTGTGGACTCTTAAGTTTTGTGTACTCAAAGGCTCTTTTTAATATTTGAACTTGTATGGTTCTTAAAGGTTGCTTGCTGGCGACCTTTCCTTTTAGAGCACTGTGGTATAAAAAATAATATGACTACCCAATTCTAGAACTGTTAGTGTGAGCCAGCCACTGTGAGACTAGTTATTTGCTTCTCGAGTAGCATTTCTACTCGAGCGGCAGCAAAATCAACTCGAATGGCGGCACGCTCTTGCGCATTGCGTGTTGCCGTTCTTGCTGATTTAGCAGTACAGAATGCACTACGGCCACTCAATCGCAGTGCAAGTAGGGCGACATGCATGTTTACCACCCATTTATGGAACCCCCCCAAATCTTACAGAGGTCTTATGTGACTCTAAGGAATGCTGCAGAGTGAAATTCTGCAAGTTCCGCCCACCCCTAGTTCTAACCTTAAAGAACGTTACCATCAACGGAGAGGGAATTTTCCCTGCATAAGTCATACTTTGCCTGGTTGAGCTTTGGACAAAGGCATTTTGCTTCAACTGATGCTTATATTATTTTGGCCCTCATTATGAGTAATACAATTCAGGGAGATGCCTTATTTAGTTCCCTGGTTTCGTGGTTGTACACATTAACTTCCAGAAGTCATGTCATATCTGATACCTCTTCATTTAGACACACAGTCAGCCTACATTAGGAAGTTATTTTGGAAAGGTAGCATGGTCTGGGGGTTTGAGCGATCAACTGCTCAAATTGATGTTCAAACATGGCCCTCCTTGGTTATTGTAGATTGTTGTAGCTCCTTCCTCATTCATTGTGAACATTTTGTGGCATTGTACTCTCTGAACTAGAACGGCCGGTTTTACTACTCCACTCATCAACCCCCTACAAATCCTAGCTGGACCTATTGGTCCTATTTGTGGGACATGCAGAAAGACCTTTAGATTGACGATGGGGATTGTTTATAGTACCTACCCAAAACTGTGGCCCTCATTCTTAGAGAGAGAATTCTGCTTTCTGATGATGGGAAAACAAAATTCAACATGTAGAGACATGGCATTGCTACATCACTGATCTATTGATAATTTGGTCTGGAACAAAAAACAAAGCTAAAAAAGAAAGCTATGCAATTTGTGAACATGTGTAACACTGAAGCTCTAAATCTTACATTCACATGAAACATTTGAAAGCATACAATGGACTTTTTGCATTTGCAGGTCAAAAATCATTGATGGATCCATATAGACATGACTTTATCGCAAGAAAACTGGAGGGAACAGCATATTGCACCCTGACAGTTCACACCTTAAGGAACTGAAACAAAGAGTTTCCTATGTAGAATTAATCAGAATAAAGAGAAAATGTAGTTTACAGTCTGATTATGAAAAAAAAAAGTTATGGTATGGTGCCAACAGTTTAGAGAACGAGGATACTTTGATTCAGTTTTGGAAGATGCAATCTTGAAAACGGGTAGCATAGAAAGAAATAAGCCTCTATATCTCAAACAATAAAAGCAAGGAAGAACAAACAGCACCTATAGAACTCAAAACAGGATACAGTACTGACTCAACCGAAAAAAACACTGGAGCATTTCTGTTGACTGACCATATTCTTAAAGGGAATAGTAATCAAAATCAAGCATCACTTACAGAAAAACAAGATCGCTGAAAGATGGCTTGGTTCAGTCACCTCAGAAAGAATGATACTGAAACAACTTGGATACAAAAACAAAACGCTTCTTTCCATGTAAAAGATACAAGGCCGGGTTTAAAAGTAAGGACTATAGAGAAATCTCAGTTCTGCATCAGGAACAGAGAATCAATAAACTGATTATCTGCTACACAGAGTTTGATGTATACATTCTAGAATAGCCATGTAAAAAACTATATGTAGGAAGAACAAAGATGAAAGGGAAAATACAAATCCTACAACATAAAAAGGCTATCACAAATAAAAATGTTACTTATCCAGTAGTCAGAAACTTCTTTCAAGAACATGAAAACAATGCTAGTTTTGAAACTCATTGAAATTGATCATGTTATGAGAAAACCAAGAGGAGGAGAAAGGACAAAATCACTTCAAAGGTTGGAATCAGAGATTATCATCTTCCTAGTTACTACATATCCAAAAGGACTAAACGAGGAAAAAGAACTATTTGTACCTTTAGAATAAACTTCAGAAAAGCTGAAATTTTGGTGTTCTAGTAATATATACATCATCATGAGTGGAAATATACAACATGTGATATTTAATGACTCATGAATATAAATCTCAGACTTTATGACTGAGTAATGAACAATGACTGCTATTATTTGAATAGGGTCATCCATGTGAACCAGATCACATTGAAGGATATAAAGCTACAAAATGCTTTAACCAGCTTCAAGAAAAAACATTGTGTCTTTAATGTTTGAAGTTTTGAATGTCAGCCCAACTGTCCAGATAGCCATAACATTTTAACCATACTTTCTGAAAAACTACTGAACAGATTTACATCAAATCACAAATGCATGTTGTCCTGGTAAAGATATAGCTTATTGCCAAATCTAGTGCAATTCTGCTCAGCCGTTTTGGCTGTAGTGCTGTTCGAAAACTGCAGTGTGAAATGCATAGGAAAATTACATTTGCCCCCCCTTTCTCTCAGACCCCATTTGACCGATCATCCCAAATATATATATATATATATATATATATATATATATATATATATATATATACATACATTGAGGTGACAACCATAAATTAAAAAAATTTTACTTGGCTTTTTTAAGGACTTTTGGAGTTTTTAATTATATCCCACATTCACGAACTCCTTCTGGTCAGCCCCATATGCAATGTTCAGTGGCGAATGGCCAAAGCACCTGGTCAGCTCAACTTGTTGTGGGTGTCCAGCACATGCTGTGCACAGCCTTTGTCCGTTCTCAAAAGGGGATAACAGCAGGCATGGCCTTTGACCAGGCTATTTGCCCAACCCACCATGAGCAGTCAATCCCCACTGCACACTACCAAAGACCATGCATAGCCGGGGTTAGTTAAATGGAGCAGTATTCACCAAATTCTATTAAAAAATTGAATTTGCAAATTCTGTGCATTATTTGACAATCTTGAGACCCCAGGAAGGTCTGTCGGAATTGTGGAGGACCTAGACTTTTCATAGAATTTGCGAGTATAGGGACGGGCACAGGATTTGTGAATCTTATGATAACTAATTTATTTTTAATGGTAATTTTAATCTGGGTGAGTCATTTTGAGGCGACCTCGAATGACCCTGGTGGTCAGGGTAGAATTATCCAGACTTCTTTTGTCTTTCTTGCTTTAATTTTTTCCACCACAGTGTTCAGTGCACTGTGTTAGGTAATGGTGGCAGCAACAAACGTTTTCCTGTGACAGCCACCCAATCAGAATTTGGCAGTTGTGCTAATTCACAGTCAAATTTGTGAATGTGCAATGCCTATATTTTCTGAATTGAGTTCATGGATCCTCTGTGGATTTGTGTATCTGCGAATTAGCAATCAGTGTATCTTCATAATTTAACCCATTCATGTCCACCCTGAAATACTTTTTAAATGCTAGTATCTCAAAAAGTATTGAACAGCTTTACACCAAACCAAGCAAAGGCACTTTCTTGAGTAAAGTGCTATGTTTATGACTGCTCCTTGTGCTACTCATAATTTTGAATACATATATTATTTATTTATTTATTTTATGAGGGCCAACAGCTGTTAAGTGATACTGCCACTTGCCTGCTATTTTTGCGATAGTGGGCACTTTGCTTTTCACTTTTTATTTTCAGTTTACTGATATAAAAAAAGTTGTCTGTAATGTTACAAAGAGTCATAATGCATGCAAACGCAGCAGCAGCTGTTTTGAAGTGGGTTTTTTCTTAACAGAAAAACCATTCTAAGAATACTGCCCAAGCCTGCAGTTGTGCTATGACACATATGTTCCCATCTGAATATCAGTGTAGCAAACCACTGGCAAAGCCAATAGCTTGACTTAGAGCTGAGACCAATTGGATTTGCCAATGCTTGTTTTGTATTTCCCTCTCCCTAGGCCATCAATATAAGTTGCGCTGAAAATGGCCCAGATATTTTCCATACCCAGAGATAATGATGCTGAGGATATCGAAAATCCAGGCCATTACACGTTGAAATCTGTGGGTCTCCTTAGAAAGGAGGAATTACAAGGGAATCTGAAATTTGAGGTTCAATTCCCCAGGCAATTCCTCATTTTCCGCCGGATTTCATACAATGATTTCTGCTGCTTTCAGCAGCAAAAATCTGTATGTGAAAATAAACACCTCGCCCGAAACATAGCAGATGTCATAATTCTGATGGGATATTATGTAGTTGTTACTACTGACCCAATCAAAATTAGGAGGCGACTCGTATTAAGGACCAAAGAGGTCATAATTACTGCTGGTTATCTGGTAAAAAGAAATTTTAAAATCCCCTTCGTGTTTAGCACTTCACTTTATTCTTTTTAACAATGATGTGTTTCATCACGCCCTGCTGTTTTTAATTTTACTGTTTAAAAAAATACACATAACAGTGTATTTTTTTGTATTCTGGTATTTAGCAAGGGTGCACCGATTTGTACAATCCCTCAAATGCCTCTGGCCCGGTTCGCACTATATAAAGATGCCCAATTTACAGGCAAAGCTATGGTCGAATAATTATACTTTTTGGTAATAGGAAGTTCTTTTGAACCCTAATATTTTGTTAGCATATATAATTCTAAAGATGGATATGTTTTCTTAGCATAAATACTGGGCACAATGCACCGCTTCTTCAGGTTGTTATCTCATACACTGGCTCTCACCCCTCCGTCCCGGTCTGACCAGAGTTGGAAACTTATGCGACTTTTGGACCTTGAAAAAGCACGTAAGGCCAAGGACATGTCAGTCACTAACATGAAAAAGCTATTATAGTTACAGTAGTGTTTGCATCGACTGAACTTTGGCCATCTCCTTATCATAGCCAGACTAAGACGCGTCTAGCACAAGGAAGTGGTAAACACCAAAACAACGTTCTTCTTCTTCAAAGGATAAATAGCAGTCTTCATCAGCAGCATTTGCTATTTCTAGGAGCTGGATGTGAAACAGGAATATCCTACGTCATAATTATATTTACAGTTCACCTGAAATTTTAAAGTGAATGGCTGTTCATGTGGGGACTGTATTTTCCCTTACTTGGGATAATCACCAGAACTGTTTTAAAGCGTTTGCTTCATTGGAAAGTATTTTGTGCTATGTCTTCAAAAGAAAGAGACACACACGTGCACACAATCAAACAAACTTAGGGCTCGATTCAGAAATTTATTTAAGTGTATATGGAATTGTATGCTAAGCACAAGCCCATGTTGCACATGTAATGGTAATTGGTAAATGAACAACACTCTTTGCAGTTTACCTGTAATTAGAAATTGTATGTTTGTTAGACTAAGGATTGCATTTCCCCCTTGCTTAAGAACACTACTACAATTGGGTTTGTGTGTTTGTCTCATGGGAATCGATATGTGCTGCGTCTTTAAAAGAAATAGAAACGCACAGAAAAATACTACATAGAGGCATATTTTGTTTGCAGTTTTATAGCGGGAAGTCGTTCTTCGTATTTTACATGAGCACCAATTAAACAATACAAGGTCAGATTCATTCTGTAAGGCGAGGGTGTATAAGGGCCTAATTTAAATTTCGGCGGAAGGGTTTTTCCGTCACAACGGTGACAGATATCCCATTTTCCGAAATATAAATCCCATAGGACATTATGGGATTTATATTTCTATAAATCCAATAGGATATTATGGGATTTATATTTCGGCGGACAGGATATCGTCACAGTTGTAAGGCAGTAACCCGTCTGCCGAAAACTTAATCAGGCCCTATGTGATTTGCCCAGAATCATAGGATGTTGAGCTGATACCGCCATTCGAACCTGGTTTCCTAGTTCCTGAAACCAGCATTTTATGGGAGTAATGCCACATTCTCTCCCAACGGCTGCATGAAAATATTTGAGTATATGTGGGATAGTATGTTAAGTGTCCACCTATACCGTACATTCAATGGTAATGGTCAAAGGCCCATTGGTCATTCACATGCAATAGAAACCTTTTACGTACAGAATAAAAAGTACTACTCAAGTGTAAATGTGAGTGTAGACAGGGGAGTAACGTAAAAATGCAGGATAACTAACTACCCTAAAATAGGTGAAGCAAGGGGAAAAAAGGAGGAGCACAGTGAGACCCATCCAATTCCACCACAACAAATGCATCAGGCCAAATTAAAAAAGTCACAGCCAAAAATACAAAAATTCTCAAGTGGTTTCCTACGCCAACCAGGCTCACAGTTACACCATGAAGTTTAAGCCATGAAGTCAATCACAAACCACATCAGACCACTAATTGGAATTGCTAGGATTCACACAGAAACCAAAGGCAGGCAGAGAATAACACTATTGCAACAAAGGTAGAGTAAGAATTGTAAGATTGTAAGAAATCAGGTTATTGGTTGAGGAGGGTGGAATCCCACTCAGGCAACAACCACAATCCTTGCCAGGGTAAACCACAAAAAGTCACAAAATTAACCAGTGTTTAACACTCTGTTAGCTGGCACAAAGCAGTCGGGCAAAACTTAGAGACAATGTGTAAAGTATTTATGCAGCACATAAACAGTAATAAAGTGAAAACACAACACAAGAAAAATCCCAAACCAATTTAGAAAAATAAAGTACATTGTAATAAATAAAATGAGATGAGAATGACAAAAATTCCATTAGTAGAAACGGAGAAAGTTTTAAGTAGGTGTGGCACCTAAAAGCACAAAGTGACATGCATGGCCATCTAGTCGTGCTAGACCAGGAGAAAGTCACACATTCAGGCTGACCGTGATGGAGCATGGGCCAGATACAGGGACAAGGTTAGTTCTGCTGAAAAAATTACCTACTCAATGTCCGGCATGAAGAGTTACGTTTACAGTAGAGGAGGTCACAAGGAGCAGGGAGAGCATCGCAGACTCATCGCTGAAGTGTGAAGAGCAGGCCAGGCATCACGGATGGATGCCGCTTTATTGCGAAGATCGAGTCAGGTGTAACAGACGGTCGTAGCTGGAGATTCGTGTTGGTGTTTCACAAAATTCGAGTATATCGAAACAAACCTAACCTGTGGGGGAACTAGGATTCAACGAAAGTTCATTGTAATCACCTTACTAGAAAAAAGACTCTTTTTCTAGAGACCCCTCACCCAACAGGGTTTTCCCTGGGTGGCATGCTCCATCATTGGGGTTCCTCTCAATCCTCTACAGATTGAGGCGTGTTGCAACTTGCGAACTACGTAGGAGCACTTAGTTATGGACTATGTGAGGTGCGGTGATGTGGAGTGGAAGGAAGATAAGTCTTAAAAATACCTAACTAGTGAGCTACTATTTTATTCCCGCCCCTAGCTGGTATGGTTAAAATCAGGGGTTAATACCAGGGAGAAACGTGACCTTAATGAGTTTGGTTCCCCTAGTATTGCGTCTGTGTCAACATGTTTCGAGCTGTCCCCTACAAGCTCTTCATCAGGACTACACGGGGTCCAGCCCGTGCGTACCACTCCTAATAAATCCTATAATGAGGATACAGTGAAGTGCACACCTAATGTGTATACACAAAATACGTACGGTTACTTAATGATACTCCGTATTTCTATTTAGGCAATACTATTGTCTCATGGTCAACAACAGGGGTAGAGGGGCTTGTAGTCACACCTTCATCAAAGCAAGCCTCTCGGTTCGTTACCTACTTCTGTCCCTGGAGACCGCATACTGCTCCATGACCAATAGTATTGCCTAAATAGAAATAGCAATAACTTTGGTTTAAATTTGCCAAGTAGCAATGAGTCCGGGGGCCCAGAGTTATTGGGTATGAAAAATCTGGACCCGATAATACTGGGTCAAGAGATACCGAGCATAGCACTTTAGCTGCAGGGTGCTTGCACCAGGTCTTGGAATGCATCAACGGTTCAGTACAGCAAAAATCACTGTTGTGAGCTTCTGTGTCGCGGTTACCCAACAATCACCTTGCCACAGTCGTGGCAGAGAAGGCAATGGGTGGCGCAACAGTTCTATGTCATTGTATATTTTATCAGTGAACTTGAAGTCATTGACTATACACGTGGCACATCAGCCACCCCTGGAGAGAGACTAGATTTTGTAATTGACTCCATTGGCACTCCATTAATGTGGAAATTGTCTACAATTCTTGGAGAGCGCTTCACATATGTGTCACCTTGCCTTGTGAAAAACACGTCAGTTCCATCTTCCATCAGTACTCGGTTGCACATCAGTTGTTTGAAGCAGATTACAGTGACGTGCAGCTGCTACGTGAGCACAACAAACACCCACACTGGCTAAATTTTTTGCTCAGGGCATGACATCAGAGTAACTGGTATACCTCAGAACACTGTTCCCTACATAACCCCTGAAGGAAGTTGTTAATGGATGCATGAGTGGAATGTAACACAGTGTGAAGCGAGAATAATGCTATGTCCTTGTTGCAGGTGATGCTGTTTATGGCCTCTGTCCCCATGTCCTCATTTGCATCAATCATCCAACCACTACTCACAGCAGAAGTATAACAGAGAACACACACTAGCACGAGGCATCATAGAGTACTCATTTGGCAACCTGAAGATGCTCTTCAGATGTCTGCAATGCACAGGAGTGGGAGTGGGGGTGGGGGTGGGGTAGTGTACTCCTTTGAAGTACTTGTGCAAGATCATTGTCACATGTTGTATGTTACACAATATTGTCCTGCAAAAGGGCATTCAAAACGAGGAACGCCTAGCACTCCAGCCTAGTCAGTATCCTTGAACTACGGATCTCATTCTTCCTCCTATAGTGCGTTTTCTTCCTAATGCCCGAAGGCCTGTTTACAGCTCAAAAGTACACTCAGTCATCAGACATTACATCTTTTATCTCTTACAAACATTGTGCAACAAAAGTAATCTGTTTTTAGTTTTTAATTATTTTATTCAGGAAAGGCAGAAATGGATGAGGGTTTCGTGTATTTTAAAGCAATGAGGACAGCACAATAAGAACATACATGGGGCCTATTTACTGTATCTTAGTACCACAGCAACCCTCTCCCCTTATGCAATTTTCTTAGAGCAGCAACATCTGAACGTTCCTGAAGACACACCAAAATGTGCTGGAGCCCGTCTTTCAATACTCTGCCTAGAGAGCTTTACGTGCTGCGCTTGAAACACATCTGTGAAGTACCCTGGTGAGGAATGGTGTAAGTACACAACCGGAAGGTACTACCCGGCGATTGCTGCCCAGGGTATGTCCTCATACGTCGGCACTTATATATATATATATATATATATATGTCTGGTTGCTGGGAATCGTGTATGTTCAGAATACCAAAGTCAGGTCTACGAGTGCGCAGTTTTCAGAACCTAGTTTTCCGCTTGTGATTGAGCCCCTAGATGTTAGCTTTACTTTACTACAGGGACAGGAATAAAACTTTACCCACAGACAGCGGGTAAAGTGAGACCATTCAGGTATCAGTTTCCCACATTCTGACCAGACACTCGGGGATAAATATTTGCTTTTCGTGTGCCTGTTTAATGAAGCAGCTCCAAAATAATTAGTTGTTTTAATAACCTTGAATAATTGCTGCAAGAAAAGATTTATGTCGGTGTGAAAGCATCATTAGGAATTTGTCTGAAGAAAATAAAAATTGCATCGATATGAGAAAGTATTTAAAAATCCTTAAAAACGTAGACGTGACACTCTTCTACCACGTTTGTAAGTTGGGAAATATTTTGGATGTTAACTCACAACAGGAAATAGTAGTAGTTTGATATTAAAATAGTATCTGTAGTTGCATTTTTCCTTCCAATCTTCAGCATTGTTCTCTTTTTGTTTAACTTGCAATTTCAGTACTTATTTAATGTGCACTCTCTCTTTGGTGCGTCTTGGATTCCTGTTATAGATCTGCCAAACAACTTTACCGTATGAGGAGGGCGTAGGGCCTTGTAGGGGACAGGGCTTCATGCTGAGAACTGCATTAAAGGCACCTCTGCCCCTTCCCAGACCAACTTCCCCCACCCCTCCAAAAAGAAAAGCATCCTGAGGCTGCAACCAATGTCCTGGGAGTTTTCCCACTCTTTAATAGACATCGGCTGCTTAGAGTCTCTAAAGACAAGCTGGAGGGGGTTTCCATCTTGCCTTTCCAGCCACCGTGCGATATCACAAGATAACTATGTGAAGGGTGACACACAGAGGCACCACGTGATTTTGCAGGAATGCTGTTCAATCATAGAGGGCCTGAGTGGAAAGCAGGTCACTTGCAGTGCTGGAAACATCCGCCCATGAAGTTGAAAAGTAAATGTATTTCTCAATCTTGTGCTTCCTATAATTTATAAGTGGCAGTTCACCCTTAGGAGCGTTGAGGCACTGCCCTTCTTGTTGTCTTCCTCTTTTGTTTTTACCTTACAGTGAAAAAATATGCCTTTTAACTTGGTCACCCCCACTTTATTTAGATTCATACTGCTAGACATTTGGCTCTGTGGAATTGGATGCTCCTAACCAAACACACCGATATGCTCTGACCCTTAAAAAATGATAAAATTGTCTAACACGTGTTAGAAATTGGGTTTCTGGTTGACTTGGATGCGAGCCCTGGTCAAGCAGCAACCACAATCCTAGTCAGGGTAAGGCATTAGCAACCCCAAATTAACCTGTGCTCAACCCCCTGGTAGCTTGGTACAGAGCAGTCAAGTTTAACTTGAGGAAAATGTGTAAAGTATTTGTGCAACACTTCAAAAAGTAAAACAATGAAAACACCACACAACCTATAGTCCATGCCATTCACCTTTCGGTCTTGAGAATTTTGAACAATAGGTTGTTTCATATTAACATCTTTCTCACAATGGTTTCCTTGCCGGGCAGTACGAGGAGCATGCCTCATCTATATGAATTACTAACAGCTATAAGGATTACCAGTGCTAACTAGCACATTATTTGGCAAAGTCTGCATGTTGCCATGAGGCACCTATAAATTTACCATTTTAAGAAATTCATACCACAATGCAAACAAAAGACACTTGTTGAAGGTTCCGTTACAGTGAAGGTTTTGACCACAGTTAATATTACTTGTTTTAATTTATGCATTTTGAATTAATGGGCACAGAAGTATGTTCTGTAATTGCAGGATACCTACGAGATTTTACATTAAACGTGGCATTTTTCCTGATGAAGAATGATAGATAGATGACACAGGACATTAATGAATACAAGCCACAGTTGGTAGATCTACAAAGAGCATTCACTCAAATAAGTGTGTTGTATAGACACTGAATTGAAGCATTGTGTTATTTATATCTATTACATCAATTAATGATTTATAATGCTGCATGGTTGAAAAATAAGAAATGTAAATCAAGTACCATTTATGTTACGTGTCTTCTGCTATTATCGCAAAGATTTAGTTTGCAAATTTGATTACAAAGGATGACATGAATGAATGATTGTATGACTGAAGACTGTACCAATGTTTTCTGTTGTAGTAATGTCTAAATGAACAGTTGCAAAATGACGATATTCCATGTGTCTGTATTTTTATAAATGTTTTAATGTTGATTGTAAATAAATGTTTTAGCTAATACCAGATTCATGTTTTCTGGGCCCTCAAATGAGTGAGGAAACTGCCTAGAAAGTAAGAAGTTGTCTGGGTTTTCTGTACATTTCAATTCCAAAGACTGCAAGGGCGATCCGGACCTTATGCACCAGTCCCAATCCATGCAGCAGCAGCGATGCACCAGTTCTGCTCGAGGATGCGCTGCTCAGCCAAGGAGATGCGTCGGTTCAGCTCCAGGATGCGCCGCACAGCATAGAAGAAGCATCAGTTCCACAGGTAAGCACCTTAGGCCCACTTCCAAGGGTCCTGTACTGGGGTGGCACCACTTGGCAATGTAGACTCACAGATGGCAGAGTCCAGGTGCAGATGCAAGGTGGTTGGAAACCTGTTATATCTCTGAGGCTTCCGATCAGGAGGCCAGTCAACTAGCCCTTGGAGTCACTCTGGGTTCTGGGCTCAAGAGATATGGGTCCAATCCTTCTCACCCAGGCAAGGAGGGCAGCAGGTCAACACAGCAGCAGTCCAGCACAGTGGCAGTCCTTCAACTGCACAGCAGCCCTTCTTCCTGGCAGAGTATCCACAGGTCCAGAAGTGTACTGGAGTGGTGGTGTCTGAGGTCCTCCTTTTATAAACAGTTGTGCCTTTGAAGTGGGGAGAAGCTTCTAAAAAGTATGCCTTTGATATGTACAGATGCCCTGCCCTGCCAGGCCTGGCTCCGGACTAACTACAAGGGGCATGCAGCTCTTTGTGTGGGGACAGGAGACAGCCTATTCACATGTCAGTGAGGCTAGGTTCGGCTCCTCCCTCCCATTCTGTCAGGATAGCACACTCAGTCACACCTAAGCTCCCATTGTGTGTGGCTTTCTAGGTGGAATACACAAAACCCAACTGCCAACTACACCCAGTCATGTGACCAGAGACAGGCTGCAGGCACCAAATGGCTACGGCAAAAAAATGCCAGCTTTCTAAAACTGCCATTTTCAGAATTTTAATTTAAAATATGACTTCACAAAAAGTTAGGATTTTAAATTAGGATTCCAGAGGCATCAAACATGAACCACCTATATCTTCCCATTTGGAAATTACACTTATAAAATGTAATAAGGTAACCCCAATGTTATCCTATAGGAGATATTGGCCTTGCAGTAGTTCACATTGCCAGATTTGTAAATTGCTTCCTTTTGTATCTCTGCTGAATAGTCAGTTTCTTTTGTACTCACTTTTTCTTTTTCTGCCGTTTTTCACCCGCTCTCTACCTCTCAGTCCCCAACCTCAGCCAGCCCCGCTGACTGCCTCCCACCACCCCTCCCTCCCCCAGGACCTACTTAAAGGAGGTCCGAGCGTGGTCCATTGAACAGATCCTCATGCCAGCTTCTCCTTGCTGCTGCATGTCACTCGCCCCAGCTGTTTGTGTTTCTCCGTCTGTATTCTACCTAAATTGTTAAAGTGATAAACCTTACAGTTTTACTGCATAGCCATTAGTTCTGACACTGCTTTTGTTGTCTATTGGTAACAATCACTTTAAGCCAATAACTGTTTTCCTGTATTCACTTAGCCCCTCATAGTCCGTTTCTTTATGTTCACATTGCCAGAATTGTAAATTGCTTCTTTTTGTATCTCTGCTGAACAGTCCATTTCTTTTGTGCTTACATTGTCTTATTTGTACTTGTATCTTTGTATCTCTGCTGTTTTCTCTGCCGCTCCCTCACCGCAGCTCGCTTTTCCTGTCTGTTTCTTTTGTACTTACATTGTCTTTTACTGCCTTTTTCACCCGCTCTCTCCCTCCCGCCCTCAGCCAGCCCCACCACTGCCTCGCAGCACCCCTCCCTCCCCCAGTATCTACTTAATGGAGGCCGCAGCGTGGCGTGCAGTGGACATGCACATCAGATGTGTGCAGTGGGTGTGTCAAAGGCAAGCCTGTCTGGGCCTGTTCATGCCTGGACATTGCCCAGCACCAGGCACCCTGGTTCTCCCACCAAGCAAAGCTACTCTGCCAATGAGCTCCGAGCCCTGGACCACATACCCTACAACAACAACTGTTGCTGAACCTCGCCCTGATCCACGATATGACCCTTCACCTGCCATCACTGCCTCTTCGCCTGCAACACCGGAATGCCTGAACACACGATGACCACTACTGTGCCAACCACAACGACCCCAGGACATCTCCACTGCCTCCTGCTTAATGCACAATCTCTCTGTAAAGACGCCACCGAGAACTGGGACACCATCACCTCTCTCACCCCAATGTCATCTTCTTCAGTGAGACCTGGCTCAACCCCTCATCGGGACTCCACATTGCCTCAGCAACGCATGAAGGCTACTAGATAACACACCAAGACCGCATCGACAAACATGGAGGTGGAATCGCCATCATCCACAAGGAAACCATTCACTGCACCACCACAGCAAACAACACTAACCCGATCATGGACTACCTCAACTTCCAACTCCACACCGACAGCAAAACCACCATCAGAGGCACCCTCGCCTACAAACCCTCTGGAGCTCAACTCCAGCTTCAGCAGTGTCATACCGGATTTCATCGCCCTGCTCGACATTGACTCCAAACACTACATTCTTCCTCAGAGACCTCAACTTCCACCTTGACGACCCTGGTGACACCAACACCACCAACCTCCTTGAAAGCATGAACACCCTGAATCTCAGACAACTAGTCACCTGACCCCCATCTTCATGGCCAACGACAGAGTCAAGCAGAGCCATGTCACTGATCTCACCAGGATAGACCATGCTATCATCCACTTCATCATCTCAAGTCCCCCCTGCACCATCACCAAACCACCCTAAACTGCGCACTGAAGCTGGAACAAACTATCAGAGAGCCAATGGACCGACACCATCAGCACCTCCCACCCGGACACCTCAACCAACCTAGAACAGGCTGTCAAGAACTTCTCCACCTAGATCACCAACTGCACCGACAGAGTCACCCCCATCGAATCCATCAAACCTAAGAGACCCTCCAAACAGGCCAGTTGGTACACCAAGGAACTCAGAACCACAAAGCGCAACTGATAACTCAAAAGAAGATGGCATGCCAGCAAGAATCCTACAGACCGAACCTCCTGCAAAAAGTCGCTCAACCAATACCAGCAACTCCTGAAAAGGACGAAAAGGAGAACCCTTGCCATCCACATTGAAGCAAGTTCCAACCACAGTAAAGAACTATTCAGCATTGTCAGAGAGTTCTCCCACCCCTCAGCCACTGAAAACTTCATCACACCCTCCCAGGAACTCTGCAACACCCTGGCTGACTTATTCTACAACAAGATCTCCACAATCTACAAAAATTTCAAACTCCAATACACTGCAACCGACCCCCTCAGCCTCATCCCACTCATAGATGTAAACCCCAACCACCTGCTAACCACCTTAGAACAGCTCACTAATCAAAACACCTCTGCCATCATGAACTCCATCCACTCAGAAGCTCCCACGGACCCCTGTCCCCACCACTATTTCAACCTTGGGAGCAAGACGACAATAAGCATCCAACTCATCACCATCCTCAAAGCATCCATCACAATGGTCATCTTCCCCGATGAATGGAAGCATGTTGAAGTAAAGCCCCTCCTCAAGAAACCGTCCACCGACCCCAGCCAACTCAAGAACTACCGGCCCATTTCTCTGCTCGCCTTTCCCACCAAGGTCCAAGAGAAAGTCATCAACCACCAACTCACTGAAAACCTGGTGAACAACAACCTTTTGGACATCTCCCAGTCAGGATTTCGCTCCAACCACAGCACTAAAACTGCCCTCATTGCTGCCACCTACGACATGAGAGCCCTTCTGGACTGAGGAGGAACAGCTTCCCTGATCTACCTTGATCTCTCAGCGGCATTCAACACCATATCCCACCGCACCCTGATCTAAAGGCTTCACCACGTCGGAATTCAAGAAGGCGCCCTCAGATGATTGCCTCCTTCCTCACTGGAAGAACACAGAGAATCCACCTTCCTCCCTTCACCTCTGAACACAAGACCATCATCTGCGGTGTCCCTCAAGGCTCATCTCTCAGCCCCCACTCTGTTAAACACATAGATGACCCCCTGGCCAACATCGTCAGAACCCAGGGGCGAAACACCATATACTACGCTGACGACACCCAGCTCATCCTCTCACTATCAGAAGACCCCTCAACCATGAAGGCCAACTTCCACAGGTGCATGTCAAGCATCACCAACTGGATGAAAGACCCCTGCAAACTCAACACAGACAAAACAGAAGTACTGATCTTTGGGAATAACACCTGCCCATGGGACGAATCCTGGTGACCCTGTGAAATAGGACCCTAACCCATGCTGACAGACCACGCCCGCAACCTCAGCATTATCCTGGACAGCAAACTCACCATGAAAAAATAGATCACTGCAACTTCCTCTGCCTATTTTTCACTCTTCGCATGCTGCACAATATCTGCAAATGGCTCCACATCAACACCAGACATACAGTTACCCAAGCCCTAGTTACAAGCCGGCCGGACTACGGCAATACACTCTACGCAGGAATTACCTTGCACCTCCTGTAGAGATTACAGACCAGACAGAATGCAGTGGCCAGACTCATCCTCGACCTCCCCAGTGAACCCACATCACCCCCCACCTTAGGAAACTCCACTGGCTCCCCATTAAGAAGAGATCTCACTTCAAGATGATGATCCACACATACAAAGCCCTGCACAACCCAGGACCAGCATATCTCAACCACCGCCTGGACTTCCACCAGCTCGACAGACAACTGTGCTCTTCCTCCCTCTGCTTCACTTACACCCCTCGCATATGTTGAAGCAACATCGGAGGATGCTCTTTCTCCTACCTCACAGCTAAGTCCTGGAACAACCTCCCCCTTCACCTCCAGACCTCACCCTCTCTGCTAGAATTCAGGGAAGGACTCAAAACCTGACTGTTTGATGGAGCCCCACCACTGCAGCAGGATTTTCAATGCCTGGATATCCTCACAGGTGATTAGACGCGCTCCACAAGACTGATTGATTGATTGAAGGTTAAGGCCTGGCAAGAGGTTTAACTTGTCAGGTCGACATGGCAGTTTAAAACTGCAACCCGCACAGGGTCTGCAATGAGCAGGCCTGAGACATGTTTACAGAGCTACTTAAGTGGGTGTCACAATCAGTGTTGCAGGCCCCCTAGTAGCATTAAATTTACAAGCCCTGAGCACATGTAGTGCACTTTACTAAGGAATTATAAGTAAATGAAATATGCCAATTGTGGATAAACCAATTCTACAATTTTTTAAAGAGAAGCTCAAGCACTTTAGCACTGGCACAGAGCCCTAAGGCCATCAAAAACAAATTCAGCAAAAAGTGGGAGGAGGAAGGCAACAAGTTTGAGGGGGACACTGTGGAGAGGGTAACTTCTCTTTTCTGGCAGGTAGACTAATTAATACCTTGATGGACTTCGCTGCTTAGGTGATAGAATGTGGACAGTGGTCCTCTACTGCAGGGGCATTTGTCAGTTCTATGCCTCCGGGAACTCAGTTGGAGCCCTCTGTCTATACTCTCCAACTTGAACCATGGGGAACCCTTCTCCTCATTGGTGGACCCCATCTGTGCAACACCTAGTCTTAACTTGCTCACAGATGCATCCCAGTAGGCAAACAGTACCACCATGGCCAACAAAGTGCTGTGGCCCATTCCACCCCTTGGGTCTGATTTCTCTCCCCAACCCAAGGAAAACACTGTCCATAAGGACAACAACCAGCAGAGGCCACTGACAGCTGTCAATGTCCAAAGCCAGGCCCCAGCCATCCAGGGGTCTCTGTTCTCTGTGGTTTCTCGGAGTGGGGGGTAGTAGCCCCAGGTGTTAGGTGCCCTTTCTCCACTCTACCTCCTAAAAGTTCAGGGTTGGCATCCTAGAACTGGTCCTTCAACCCAGGGTCTGTACCCTTAGGCTGCACAGGAGTTAGGGGTGAGTCCTTCCTCCCCCTGCTCCTCCATATGGGCTTCTGGACCCCCATTTGGGAGTGGTATGGTCAGACGGCCTTGCTTTCAAGGCACCCTGGGCAGTCGCTCCTCCTACCTTGCCTATTACCGGTGGCAACTCATTCCACAGAAGACAGTCTATGGACATCTGGGAACTAACTATGACCCTTCTCTGGTTCACTTCCCCACCCCACTACTCCATGGATACTAGGGCCATGGGGCAGAGGAATTCCTGCCCCATGGCCTGGGTTACCCTACACACCTGACTGGTGTACTGCTCTGGGGAAAGCAGCATTTCCACTACCATTGTCTGGCTGGCCTTAGTGTCCCTCAGAGGAGTGACAGGGACCCCATTCACCTTAACCTAGTGGAAATGACGACTCCCACTGTCAGGGATCTCCAGTCCACCCTCCGAGTTCACTCCCCAACTAAGGGAGACTAGGGCATGTTCTACCTCTTGTCCCTGGGGACTACTTCCCCCTAAGGCCACATGGGCCACTCCTGTAGAGTTCCACCAGTGGGTGGTTTCTTTGGGAAGACAGAGTCCCCCTGCTTGTGTCCTAGTTGGGAACAATCAAAGCAGCGGTGTTGTAAATGGGGCACCCTGGGCTACCGCCCACCAGAACCTCACTCCTTCCACTCAGAAGGTATATGAGTACCCTTAACTTCTCCCTTAACCTGAGACTTGTTTGGGTCTCCCTTGACCTCCCCCTCACTTTGGGGAAAGCCTGAACCACCCTTCTTGGGCTCACCTCAGGTACCTTTTGGACACTCTGGTGCTGACCCAGAGGTCCACCTCATCAACAAGCTTCCTGGGGTCATCAAGCTTGCTATTAAGGGTGGGCAGACCTCACGGAGTTGCACTACTGACATGGCCATTCGAGACAGGGACTTGACTAAGATTGCAGGAGTAGTTTGTCTGTACTGTCTGGAACCGTGGAAGGATGGTTCCGCAGCACCTGTAAATCTCTGGATTTGGTCTCTTGACTGCCATTTTAGCCCTTCTATCATATGGTATCCCCCATCCCGTAGCTCGATCTAACCCCCTCTCAGTTGGATACCTTGCTGCTTGCTCCTACTTCTAGGTTGTCGCTGACTCCTAGGGTCTGGGTGTTTTTCTGCCCACCGATCTTATCTGTCTGAACAGCCTGCTGTGTTTTTTCAGCAGAGACCACGACTTCTTTCGGTGCAGTTTAGCCCTTTGGCTACTAGGCAAACTAGTAAACGCTGTATGGTGTGGGTGTTGGGGGGCATCTTGGGGGGCATCTTGAATAGAACACAGCTGTATAACTTTATACACATCTGAAACCAATATGAAGGTGTTATCATTAAATATTACTGATTTAGCCTTAGACCAGAGAACAAATCTATGGCTTGCTGCAGACAAAACATATTTTTCAGTGCTGGGATTAACCTGACACTGCAGGGCTTTGCACTACTGTCCATGCAGTACAGAATGGTCGCACCCCCACCCTCTGTAGAGGCGAGTAGGGTGGGTCCCAGTACTCCAAATGTTGGGTCCCGATACTACACAGCTAACCCTATGCACACATTCTGTGCTGAACAATGACTATTGTGTCACTTCTGAGTTTCCCACACCCCGTGCTGCTCCCTCTTACCTCCAAAATCTGCAGTGGGGTGGCATCATGCCATGGCAGTCTGGGTGGTTTGTTGCGCTCACTGCTGCTGTCACCCATGTCTGGGGCATCAGGGGAGGCAGCTGCTCAGAGGCCTCTAGGGGCGGATGGAAGCTGCTGCTGGTGTCCTTCTGCCACTGGTGTCCTGTCCTGCGACGCAGCCCCAGCCTCCTACTCCCAGTGCTGCAGCAGCTCTCGGGTCGGGCTCCGAGAATAGGGTATGCCCCAATAGGTGCTGTTTTTTTAAACAAGAGGCGCCACGATGGGTGCCTAATCAGCAAGAGTTAGTCAAATGAGCTGTGTGTGCACCACATGGATTGGTTGGGAGGGATCTCTGATGCGCTCTAACAGGCGGACTGCAAGGATCCAGCGTCGCCCCTACGTCAGTGTATTAATCAACCTCACTGGCAGGGGGGTCATACCGAGGCTTGGAGTGGATGCGTTCTAGGGCCTACAGTGTGCAAAGAGGGACAGAAGAGGGGGCATGGCCATACAGTCATCACTGCAACCTGGATGGATGCAACTCAGGCTATGTGCTGGGTAGAATGCCAGCGAAAGATCACAGTGGGGGGCAAGGACGCAGACCAATTTTCAGTTGTGCTGAGCGGCGCGTGCCGGTGAACTCTGCTCCATGGTGGATAGCAGAGTTTTTCTGAACTCCGCGCTTCAAGCTGAGTGGGAAATACTCGCACCCTTACTTGCTATATACTAGGTATTGGTGCAGCTCTGTAAAACAGATATTGGAGTAATCTAGGAAGTTGATCCAGGTCTGGGTTTGGAGATTGTAGCTGTCCCTGAACCTCTGTCTGTATCTTTCAGGGGTCAGCCCAAATTTATTAAGAAGAATGGTCTTCATAGGGGCATACTTGGTGTGGACATCTACCTCTAGTGTCAGGAGTGTGTCCCTCCTCACCGTGGGCTTACACAAGCTACCTCCCAGTACTCTTTGGGTACTTGGTGCACCCTTAGAGCCACTTCATGTGCTGAGAACCACTTATCTATGTCATCTCCCACCACATAACTGGGCACCAGGTTCGTGGGTATGCAAACTTACAACTCTCCATCTGGCACTGCTGGTATGCTGCTACCATTACTGCTGGACTACACTTGCATGGCTCTAATGTCTAACTCTCTGAGACTTAGCTCATGGGTCATTCACTTTTCTTCCTTGGCTACTCTTTTCCTCCAAAGCCTTTTCTTTCTCCAATTTCAATTTAGCCTGCTCCAATTTGAGCTTTCTTTCTTCCCTCTTGTCCTCCGACTTCTCTGTGGACAGGTCCCTGGAAGACACACTGCTCACTGCACGGGAGGGATTTCCAACCCTGGGAGTAGGGTACCCCCCTCCACAAAAGACTGCCTTCCATGGTTCTCCTGTTGGTCTTCCTCCAATTACTCCTCATCCAACACTTCCTCATCACCATCTATTGGTGTCTGATGGGCCTCTGCCCATGCCCTTAAGGCCTTTTGGAGCTCTGCCTTCTTAGTGCTCCTCTTAGTAGGCAGCCCCCTCACCTGACAAATAGTGCCAAAAAGCACAAGCGCCAGTTCGGGAAAATTTACGAGTTCAGGCTGGCTGCGATGGAGCACGGGCTGGCCACAGGGACCAGGTTTCGCCCACTGAACAAAGTAACTTACATCCTGGTGAATTGTTGCATGGATCCGAGGCGGAGGAGTGTCATGCAGTTGAAGCGATGCATCGGTTCCGAGATACGGCAAGGCTGCGGCACAAGGTCCTGTTTGAAATCATTCACAAATAAAAGGGCCCCAAATAATGATGATTTATTGTTTCTGATCTGCAAGCTATCCACAGAAACAATTGGTCATGTCTTCTTTGTTTGGATTATGTTACTCCCCGACAGAAATTGATTAAACCATTATACAGACTATCAGAGACCCACAGCAGATGTTCTGTACTTAGACTCCTTAGATCAGATCTGAAACTTCTATACGCATGCACTATTGCAAAATTCCTGAGGTGGATATGGATTGTTAGAACTAGATCTGCTAGACTGCTTTAAGGAATGCCAGTGTATTATCTTTATCATTTGATTTTTTCACACCCTAGAAGTATTTCTTTGAATCATTTTCCTAGAGTAGGCTCTTAGCAGGATTTTTAAACATGATTGTGTTTTGCCTAGCTTATATTGTCTACTGAGTATTCATATACAGGAATAAATGATCTTATAGCCCCTACAAGGTTATGCTTTTACCCAAGTTTGTGACATTTAGTATTTCTCTGGGGGTTGTTTTTAAGTAATGTCCGTTTATGTTTTTACACTTATTTTTTTTTTGGGGGGGGGGCAAATTTCATGTTCTTATGTTCAATGAATTTCACTGCGATGCCTCGGCTTTCATACTCTATTGTAATAGTTTTTTATTATTCAGCCCAAATAGCCCTTAAAGTCACTCTGGGGTCTAGGTTCAAGAGATGCAGGTCCAATCCTTCTCACCCAGGCAAGGAGGGCAGCAGGTCAACACAGCAGAGCAGCAGTTCTTCCAGAGCAGCAGTCCAGTAGAGTGGCAACCCTTCAGCAGAAAAGCAATCCTTCTTCCTGGTAGAGTATCCACAGGTCCAGAAGTATGCTAAAGTGATGGAGCCTGAGGTCCTTCTTTTATACATAGTTGTGCCTTTGAAGTGGGGGGAAGCTTCTTTGAAGTGCACGGATGCCCGGCACTGCTAGCCATGCTAGCCCTGGCTCCAGACTAATTACAGGGGGTATGCAGCTCTTTATTTGGGGACAGGACAAAGCCTATTCAGGTGTAAGTGAGGCTAGGTTAGGCTAGATTTAATGTTGCCATGCCCCTACAGTGACAAGCCCCAAAAGTCTGTTTTCACATGACACCATTTTTATTATGATTTGGAGCTCCGAAGAGTTCCACATAAACACATATATCCATTTTACCAAATCGACCAACACTTAAAAAACAAGTTAAAAAAATTACAAAGCATCCAAAATTCAGTTTTTGTAAAATTTTACAAAATTCAAAGTTGCATGTTAATTGCAAAACGGTGCGAAATGAGCACAAAATCAATTTCTAGGTCCTTTCAAATAAACAGCTAACAAATACAAATTAATTAAAAAGTTCTAAGCTTCGATATACAGTACACAGTAACTAGCAGCATTAAGGGTGACTAAAAAGTGTGAGGGCTCGAACATGATAGCAGATACCAAAATCCTCAAATACAAATAGAGAGAAAAGAAATTCTAATTCTTATTCCATTTACATGCACAAGGCCTAACGGATACAATACAATTTTCCTGGCTAATAGATTTTCGGATGTACATGACAGTGTTCGTAGCTGCGTACAAGGAAATAAAAGTGCAAGCGTGCAACTGAAGCACCGATTTCAAAAACCCTTTAAAATGCAAGCATAACATAGTTACTATACAACGTTACATGTGATTAACTCTCTGACAATTACAACCTTCTGATGAGGGCTACCCAAAAGTGCTATTTATCAGATTCATTAGATTTTGCTCTGAAAGAAACCTATGCGGCCTACTACAACTAAACAGGATAACCTGTTCCTACTCTAGACTATATTTAAAAATTGTCTAAGAAAGCTAAAATTTTTGTAGCAAACTTGTTCAGAGGGAGGGGCCAATAAATGATTTCAGGCCTCCTCAGCTGTGGCAAAGTTATACTTTAAGAAAAAGGATCTAAGATATCGACGTCGTAAAGATTGAAGTAGGGGACAGACAAATAGGACATGATTTAAGTCCTGCAAACAGGTACCACATAGGTGACAAAATCTTTCCTGCCTAGGGAGACTACCCCAAGCTCCTGTTACAATTCTTAATGGAAGCAAATTCAACCGGAGCAACAAGATTGTTCTGTGCACTCCATGGGGGAGATTCCATGTGACATAGAGTAGGGCCTTTTATAAATACTACTCCCACTATAAAATCACTATTGGAATGCGCTGCACACAGTGTGGTATCTCTTTTATGGGAAACGCCGTAAATAGGTTTTTTAATACTAGTTTTCAAAACTTGTTTAGGAAAAACGCCCATACAGCTATTCTCCAAATCAAACAAATTTACAGCTTTCTTGTAATTTCTGTAGAGAACACTTTTTCCCTTCAGGGTGTGAAAAAGTCCACACGGAGTGCTACCCGTAAAGGGTTGTCAACACTGTTCAACAACGCATTGCTCCATCTCAAGCATGCAGCCATAGTGAACACTTAAGTGGAAAGTAGCCCGAATTCGAGCCGAATCACCGCTATGGGGGCTGCGCGATTCAGATTACACAGTTGGCACCAAATACGCCCCTCTACTTTCTCAAAACTATCCCACTGCTGTTCATCTACTGTTTCACAGGCATAACTCAATGCTGGAGGAATTTTAATTTTATAAACTGAAAGAACATGTGCAAAGTGTCTTTTACCACAATGTTAATAAAGTCTACTAATTGAGGAAGCCTGAGAGATTGCCTTACCTCTGCATTGATCAATGTGGTCTCTACTCGAGCACATACTCGTGTCTTTCCCCAAGAACCAGTGTATATTTTTCCTGACTCGGCATCCCCAATATCTAAAAAACATACTTTTACTTTTTGATATATATATATTTTTTAAAATGATCATCTGAGTAAAGTGCTAACTTGGTAAGTCGCCTTTAGAGTCCAATTGGGGTTAGGTCTAACAAAATGGCGTCGTCCCCATACAGCAGGCAACTCAACTACACGGTTCCTAGTTTTGAGGGATCCCCTTTGCAAAGCCCTTCCCTACTTGGCAAATCATTGATGTAAAGAGAAAAAAGAAGGGGAGCCAGTAGGCACCCTTGCTTCAGCCCGTTGTAAATCTCTAATTTACTTGACAGGCCCTGGGTTCCTCCCATCAGTACCTGAGTCCAAGTGGAGGCGTGCAATGCGATGATTAATCAGAGCAGGTGCGTGGGAATCCCCATACCGGCCAATTTTCTCTACAGTATCCCATGGTCAACCCGGTCGAAAGCCGTGGAGAAATCTATAAAGGCTGCATATAGCGGCATTCCCCTACTCATTGGATATCTTTTCAATTAAGGTTTGTTTAGCAGTAATATTATCTAGGGTGCCACTTGGTTTGCGGAACCCGGCTTGCTCTGCAGGAACAAAACCATTTCCAAAGGCCCAATCTTGAAGATGGAGGAGTATGCTCTTGGCGAACAATTTTTCAGTCGCCTCCAATAATGTGATCTGCCTAAAGCTAGCAGGGGATTTTTTTGGTTCCTTTTTATATAATGGGACCACAATACTTCCCTTACAGGACGATGGAATAATCCCATGAGCATAGCAAAAGGAGAATGCCAGACACAAGAATTGTGCCCATGCTGCGCTGTCCTGTTTAACCATAACAATTGGTACGTCATCGGCGCCCATCGCACCAGAATACCTTGCCCCTTTAATGAAACCATCTATTTCACTACACGAGGGGGGGCCATAATGGCTCCCCACTGAGGAATGAAAGGCAAAATCTGGATTCAACACAGCCAAGAGATTTAATGCATATAGCTGACAAATATATATGGTCCATTCTACACCAGATATTAAAATGGGTTGTGCCTTAGTTCTGCCATCACAAAATTTGGCTATTAAAGCCCAATATTTACGTGTATCACCAGACTGTGCAACCTCTCTTAATTTGATCCAATTCGCATCTTCTACCCCTCTGTGCTCCGATACCAACTTTCTTTTTCTTGCCTGTTTTAATCTAATAATTTCCCTTTGTCTGGACATTGAAGACTGCTTAAATTGTTCCCTCGTTAGGGCATTGATCTCTCGATTTAGTTTTTTCACCTCCCATGATTTAGCAACTAAAGAATTAGTGCTGCTAACTTGCTTTTGCTTCCGCACGATCTAATTAGGGCTAATATTTTCTCGAACCTGGTGATGGGATTTTCATGACTATGGCCAGCATTTTCAACAATACTCCCAAAACATGGGAGGTTTTTATTGGACCAAAAGGTACGCCTATTACTTCTATTATATGAAATGCTATCATCCCTGTGATTCCAAGGTTCCAGCAACTCAAATTCCGTGTTGACATCCACTGACAGAACTCCATGATCGCTCATGTTTGTTGGCAATACCTTAAATTGCATACATGCACTGAAGAGTTGATAGGATACCACCATATAGTCAATCAGTGAGTGCCCACGAGGATCATGAAAGGTAAAAGAGGCAGGAGAATCATCTGGGAGTCTGCCATTCAATATCACAAAATCACACATTCTCAGATTATGCAAGAAAGACAAGCCCCGCCTATCTGATTTAATATGGACAGGCAGTGAAGATTCAGGAACGGACCATACATCCTCCAACTAAGGGTTAGAAAATGCCATAGAGGAACAGCTCGAGATTTTAGCATTAAAATCACCCACCATCAATATAAAAGTCCACTCTTCGGAGATACTTGTCTTGTGCACATAGGAAAAAATAGACCCAATTATTGAATCAGTTGCTTTCCCTGGCGGAATATATACATTTACCAAGAAAAGGGATGCATGCTGTTGAACTTGGCCCTTTTTGCAGGGTCATCCCGGAACTTTTTGCCTTCCTCCGGTATTTTTTCTGACCTGTTGTTGGTGGTCTTAGGACTCTGGGCACTTTATCACTGCTGTTCAGTGTTAAACTGCATGTGCTCGCTATGGTAAACTTGGTAAGATTGGTCTACACCTGTTTGGAGTATTTAATTTACCTATCAGTCCCTTGTAAAATGGTATCTCATATACCCAGGGCCAGTAAATTAAATGCTACTGGTGGGCTTGCAGCGCTGCTAGCGCCACCCACCAAAGTAGCCTTTCAAACCTGTCTCAGGCCTCTGCCATTGCAGGACCTGCGCGCACAGTTTACTGCCACTGTGGCGTGGCACATTAAGTGGTTCCTACGTCTGTGACTCCCCTTTTACTACATATCAGTCACCCCTAAGGTAGGCCCTAGCTAGCCCTATGGGCAGGGTGCGGTGTAGGTAAAAGGTAGGACATGTGCCTTAACTGTGTGGCATGTCCTGGTAGTGACAAACAGCCTATTTGGTTTCTCACTGCTGTGAGGCTGCCCTCTCATAGGAATGCATTGGGGATTCCCTGATATGTGCTTCAGTGGTAATTCCTGACATGAGAGGGGTAGCGTGATCAAGTTTGGTATGTTTAGAATAGTGGTGATAAATGCTGCATTCTGGTGTTGACAGATTTATTATCCCTATTTTAGAAACGCCACTTTTAGAAGTAGGCATTTCTGTGTGCTATGTGTCTTTGTGCCTGCTTGTTCTGTATTGACTGTCTGGCCTTAGAGTGACAGGGGCTGGAGAGGAGCAGTGGCTCCAGAGGGTCTGGGTGAGTCAGTGCCTGGTTGAAAAGGCCTGAGCTGCATTTGGAGTAGTGGGAGGAGTAGCACCTGAACCTGAATAGGGCTGTGCCTGCCTTCCACAATGCTGGCTCGGCCCCCCTGTGGTGTATCTGGGGCCAGGGTCTATGCTAACAATAGAGGTGGTGGAGCACTTGAAAAGATGTGTGTAACTGCCCCCAGAACTGGTTTGGACTGGGCACAGAGCCCTGTGCCAGGGGGAAGAACAAAGACACTTGGAGGTATAAATATTGTTTGAGGAACTTTTGTATTTACTTGGAACAGAAGATACTGCCAGGAGGTACCGCCGTGCGACCCAGCTGCTGTCTCCTGCTTGGAAGCCCTGCGTGCTGGCCTGCCTGTGCCCAGCTCTGTCCTGGGGTCCTGATTGCCCTGGACCTGGGCTTGTAGCAAGACGGGGTTCCTAGGTGTTGAGCCCCTGGAGTGGGCATGTGCCCCAGCAGCGCGTGGTAAGCGCTTTTTATCTGGCTGCCGGAGCTCGAGGAGGGGGCTCCGACCTTGATTGCAGTGGGCGCCGTTGCGCCGTGGCAGAGAAGTCACAGAACAGGAATCCAGGCGGCTGTTGCCTGGTTGTGGGCGGAGCCGGCAGGAGCAACTGAGCTGGACCCTCGCGGGCTCCTGTGGCCGCAGTAAAGAAGGCGCCGGAAGTTAGGCAGGCAGTGCGTGGATCGGCGCATTTTTCCCCAAACGTGGTGGGCACTTGGCGGTCCTGGGTGTCTGCACCCGAGAGGAGGCAGGGGGGACCCGGGGGTTGCTGAAGCAGTCAGACGCCTTGGCAGGGGCAAATGCGCTCAGTGCCTTGTTCTTGCCCGGAAGCCAGGCGACTGTTGCCTGTGTGTGGGCGGGGCTCACAACCTCGATTCCGCCGGCAGGAAAGGGAAGCTAACAGAGCTGCCCGATGAGACGCAGTCACCGAGTAGAGAAGAGAGCCGCTGAGAGGTAGGAATCCTCGCGGCTCCCGTGTGTTGCAGTCAACGGCGGCCCCAGGAGCTTTCGCTTGGCTTCGTGGATAGCAGGGTCAGCTGGTCTTACAGTGATTCGACCCTTGCAGAGGAGAGGTGATGCACAAGGACGGCACCGCGAGTGGCGGGGCGCTCTCACTGTATTCCTGCCATGGTTGCAGCTGTGCTGCATGATCGCGGGCAGCTGCCTTTTTACCGGATGTCCCGGGCAGCTGCGCTTCGCTCCCTTTTCGGATGTGGGGGACCAAGTGAGGTCCCTCCACCAATGGGAGCGCAATTGGTTTAAGTTGTAGCCCGCGCATTCCACACGGTAAGCGCTGAAGCGCTGTGGCAGCGGAGATGGAATAGAGCTGCACATTCTTGGGGGCCTACGAATACCCTGATGTGATTAGGTTTTGGGGTTACATTGCCAAGGGTTGTACCTTACGCATCACTATGGTGATTTTATCGATGGTGGCACTCAGTTAAGTATTTACTTCAGAGTGCAATACTGCTGATTATGTTTTGCATAATATGCTATACTATGTCATGCTATGATATTCATGCCTGATACATTCGTGCTAAGTGCAATGTTACCAGTAGTTACTGGCTGTTTTCACTAACTGTGAGTTGTGATGTTATGACAGTGCCCGATTGGCCCTGTAGTGTACATAATCCCTTTAAAGTCATGCCAACGTGCCAGGTGGCACAGTGTATATATGTGATTACGTTCTAATGTGTTTTATGGATAACACAAAGGCTATTTTTTTTACATAAACTTGTGTGGACTTTCTTTTGTGGTGTGCCTAGTGTATCACTGCTGTGTGAGTGTGTTGCACAAACGCTTTACACATTGCCTCTGGGATAAGCCTGACTGCTCTGCCAAGCTACCAAGGCGGTGAGCAGGGGTTATCTTCAGCGTGTAACTCCCTTGCCCTGTCTAGAGTGGTGGTTTCTGCCTGGCTGAGGCGCATGCCCTAGCCAACCAGCAATCCCATTTCTAACACATGCTGACCTCGTGTACCATTACCCAACCTCAGTTTCAAATCCATAGAAAACTTAGAAGGATGGAGAAAAACCGCAGGGTTCCAATTTATAGTGCAGCTGAGTAAAATAGCTAGGCCACCACTTGAATGGCCTTTAATAGAAGGATTTGCTGCACAACAAAAAACGAAAAAGTTCTCAAAATTGAAATCCTCGCAGCTCCATGTTTCCTGAAGACAAATTATTTTAGGATCGTGTACTAATAAGGAGTTTAACTTAAGATTAGAATTCCAACACCCGCTAGGTTCCAAGACAAGATTTTTCCCAGTGGGCTACCTCCACAGCATGGGGAATTTAGTGGGTTTTTTTTATGCCAATCAGCGAGCCAGCTACCCAACTGCACTGGGCCATCTCTTCATCCCCTATGTGTTTTATGGCTCTTTGAACCTCGGGTCCTATAATGTTAATCTCTCTTTTTCCTGCAGAGCTACCCACAGAAATTTTAATATCTTTCAGATTTATGACACCCCTTATATTGGAAAATGTACTACCTAGCACCTGGCGGTCTTTCCAGTGGGATTCGAGTGTGGCCATGAGCGGATCCACAAATGGAAACACAACTATCCTTCTTTTCCTAAAACAATCAAGTTTAGTCAACACTAGCATTGCAGTTATCCCTGAACTAAATGTGACTCTAGTGTTTAGGGGACAACTACTGGAATCTAGATAGACCAGCTCAATATATTTGCTTAATTCTAATCTTAAGTCCTCTATTTCTGATAGCAACTGCAGCACAGAGCTTCTGTTTAATAACGCTGATTCTGTATCAAACAGGGAAGCAGAGATCAAAATATTAGATGCGTGCCCAGAACTATGTCTGGTGCATATATTATCACTTAACCTTAGATCAGACCCCAACTCTGACATCTCCCTTGTACGAAGAGCAAGGTCAGGGCCCCCCTCCAGGATCCTCCCTTGGCAAGGATGAATCCATGCTGGGAGAGTACCCCAGCCAGGAAGGATGGAGGGGACATTATCCACATCCTGACCTAAGTCTGACACAGCAGCATAATAATGTTGTACTGTTAAGCTCCATGAATCATAGTCTTTCTTAATTCCTCAGTGCTCTACTCTCCGGGTCGATATGTACTTTAAAGTTCTAACATGTATTTCCCCCTCCCCCCTCATTGAATTTGGGTATCCCTCTATCTTCCTGCCCTTCCAAGTCCCCTAAGCTCTTCCATGAAGGGTCAACTACCATAGTAGAAGAGGGGGGGGGTGGATGTGTCTCAGAATGCCCCAAACTTTGGCCGTCGTCAGAGACTGGAGGCCTGGTATTGTTCCTACGTTGAGGCAAGTTTGAAGTGTCTGGCTCCTCAAGTACCATAGGGAACCTCAATTTTTTGGGCTTACACCTTGGAATGCGTCGAATCCTGTTCTTCTTCTCCCTCCGACCTTTTAATCTATTACTTTCTTTTGAAGGGGCACCTCCCCAGGGAGAACGGTATCTAAACTATCTATGGGCCATTTAACGAGGAGGGGGTCGGTTACTAATTCAGTAGTACAGGACGTGTTAGTGTTCCCTTTTTTTAAAATAGGGTATACCTGTAGGGGGTTCAAAGGTAAGGTTCCATTTGTATTGCCCCCGGGACTGATGAACGAGTTATTCCCTGTCCATTGTTATTTAGGGGCAGAGCTTACAGTGGGACTACCTCTAGACGGTGAAGTGGAGGAGATCCCCTTATCTTCCGGAACCTCAACCTGGATTCCCAACCCAACACCCCTATACAAGTCTGACAACCCTGTGATTTTACTTTATTGCCCTTTTCTAGCTTACTTATATTGGGGTGGACGGAATTTAGCTTCTGAACCCCCATTAAAATTGGTGAAAGGACATCCAGTATATGATCAGAGTTAGTAGTGGTTTTCTCCAACAGGTATAAAATTGACGAAAGAATCCTCTCTAAAACGTAAGTATCTCAAAGTTGCCCTCCCCCCCAATCTGTTATCCGCTATGTTTAATGTTTGCAAAAAATCATGTACCTCTTTGTCTGGCGACGCCTCTGACGCTTCCAGATTTGACAAATCTAATGAATGCACACGAGACACACTAGAGGGGGTGCTACTGTACAGAGTTGGCATACGGGAGCAACTAACATGAGTATCCGATGACAGTCTCTGTGCCAACTACTTGGCGACTGCCGTTTTCAATTTGGCCTTTAATACTTTGTTTTTTTCCGACGGAATGGCAATGTACGGCATGGTGTAATCTTGCAAATCCCCGGGTTCAGGGCCACAGTCTATAGTCTGAGGCATATGGGGGGTCATTTTAAGGGGAAGATGACAACAAAATTGCTTAGCATTGCTCAAGGGGCTAGATCCAATGTCCAAGGACACCGGCCCTCAAGGCAAGGACAACAACTTTTCGGAAAAATCAATTTCAGACTGAACTGCAATACTTTCCACGGGCATGTCCATCTCAATTTCTGCATCCTCTGCATCCTCTGCCACTAACAGAAAGGCACATTCGTTGGTGGGCTGTGTTAATGGAGGTAATGAGTTTATTCCTCCTGAATTCTGATGGAAGAATTTAGGGAACTTAGGGAAATGTGGAATAGCAGCTCAGAAAGAACAGAGCAAGCACCCACCTCGTACTCACCAACTGCACCGGAGGCCACTCCCGGGGCCTTATCCTTTGCCCCTCATTGTGCCCTTCATGCCCTTTGAGAACATCGACATCACAGTGGGATAGGATTTCAGGTGTAAGACTTGACCCTGGAGCTTCCTTCGCCTTATGGTTTTTAGTAGCTTGAGGGGGCTAGAATGATCAGAGGTGCAACTAGCTGGCCCTAATGTGGACCCTGGCGATCCTGTGGATGAACATGATGGAACTATTGAATGCCCTGAGTGCAGGCAACTGAAGGGCATCCCCAGCAAATGGTTTTAGTTCTCAGGCTTGCAAACAAAGAATGCTGTGGCACCAACCAATCCTCGGCGCCTAACAGCGACTCCAATGACTTTCTTTTGGCGGTGGCAGCAAATTCAGCAATAACACCAATGATGAAAGAGGCTGCAGTACTGTGGGAGAATGCGGGACAATACTGAGGGGGTGACAAGTAGCCACAATGTTATTGTCCAATGGCCCAATTGCCAAGTTAATCGGTCCCCCAGCACTGTCTCACAGACCCTCATGAAACTCCTTGGGGCTTTCGTAAGTGCGGTAAATCAGGTCAGTGACTGATATGGCTCGAAAAACATCGCACAAACAGCGCACTGAACCATACAAGTGGAGGGGGGAACTGTAGTTGACCAGCTGAGCACTACCGATTGAGCTGGCACATTTATTTCATCATCATCATCATTGCCTGCCAGGCTTAAACCGGCTATGGCACAGTACACTGGTACGAACACTGCTGGTTCGCTGGTCCACTGGTCCACTCAGGGCAACGCAACGCACCCTAGACCAAGTGAATCATGAAGGCCCCCATAAATACAGCCAATAAGCAGAGTCCATCCCTGTATATGTCCTTTAAATGTCCCTGGGAGTGCTTGATAGTCCAACAGCCAATTAGGCCAAAAATTAGGCAAAAGGACAAATGGTGACAAATGGAGTCAACTCACATCAACACCCCGGGCTTGAACCCGATGTGGCGCATGGTGAAACAGTAGCAGAGGCACGTAGGACAGGAGGGAGGGGAGTTGCGAGTCTCTCCGCAGCACAAGCCGCGCTCGCCTAACACCGACCGCCTCCGTACATGTGGGAGGAAAACGCAGCACTAGCCTGTCCCCCCTACGTCACCACTCTATCACTGCCTCGCAGGACTTGCAGTACTTACCTTGCACTGCCTCATCCTAACCGTTGTTCGTTTCCTGGCTCCTGTCTCTCTTTTTCAGAGCCCGAGGACGGAGACGAAAACTCAGCAACATGGCACATGGTGCACTGGCACACGGCGCAACAGCTCCACCATGACTCCGCTCCGCTGGACTGCCGAACTGCTGACTGCTGAGTTTTCCGGTTCCAGTTCAACCGGAACTCAAGAACCAGGATCCTCCATGTAAAATGCTCTGGCTAACCTGTGAAGAAACTAATTTTGCTATCCGAGGTTTCGGACAAGACAGAGACAAGATAGAGAAATAGAGAATTTGTTAAAAATCCAATTCAATGGTGAAGTTAGAGGGTTTAAAAATATATATTTTATTTATTCAGTTTCCAAAATGCAACATAAACAAAGGTACAATCACATCATTCATTTTCCATATTAGCACATTTACAGGGTCTTGCTTATACAACTCCTGCTAGAGTTTACATACAGCTTATGCCCTCGTCTGAGCTGAGGGTGGGCCTGTATCATGCATATATCACGTATCTATATCCGTATCTGATAGATTTGCGCTCTGGTTTATTAGTATATATGAAGTGAAGGGCGCCCATATGCCCTTAGGCCTTGTTGCTGTCGGGAGTTCCTCAAAACAAAACCACCAAAATGCCAATACTGATATTGATTTTTCTATTTTTCATTACGGCGCATTTTATGATTTGATGCTATCAGGGAACTTTTGTTACCACATATTTTTTATTTAATTTTTTAACGACTTTTCGAACTTTTAAGTCATGTTTTTCAAGCACAGTACATATTTTCAATAAAAATTACTGTAAAACACCACATCAAACTTTTTTGGACAAAAATTCATCCAAAACAATTTTTTTAAAGATGACATAGGACATAAACCTAATAATACCTGACGAACAAACATGTAACAGTAAATGACAAATCACTCAAACACATTTAAGGACGTGGACACTGAAAAAACATTGAAAAAACAAAACACATTTGCCCTGTGCGGCTCTGTGACCCTGCTCAAACTTCTTTTAACCTGGTAACTCTGGCAAATACCAAACAGTGCTGCTGGTTTTTTACTCCCCGTTGGGTTCAACAATTGAACTCATACATTTTATATCCTTTTACTCTACTCAAACACAACCAGGGATATTTTTAATTTGTTGAAGTACACTTGTTTGGGTTAACCAAGGTCGACGCATTTCGAACCCCTTGTTCAGTCATAGGGGTTCTCTTCAGGACCAAAAAACACTGTAAACAAAAAAATAAACTAATATTAACGTCTACTCTACTTAAAATACAGGCTGCACCTCCTTAATACCCATTGCCAATGTTTCTGGTATCTTTTACCTATTCCTGGAGATCCGCCGATCTCCTCTGTGCGCAGTTCAATCTGCTTTTTCTATCATCACATGAAGAAATCTGACATAATCAGAAAACCAAAGGGGAGGAAGAAAGAAAGAAAAGGATAGTTCAAATCTATGACCATCCATAACCTCTATGTATTGCATAATAAGCGTGTTGGTGCTTCCAACTTACTTTCTTTTCCCAGAAAAGTAGTGTTTCCCGTCATGCTTCCTAATTTCTTTTGAAGATTACTACAGTGGCTTAGCAGGGAAAAAAACGCCATTGGTTAGCATATCATTCAAGGATGTTGAGTCCAATATATGCGCTTTTCTTATCTATGCATACCTCCATTAATTATGATATTCGACCAACTGGACGCCGTCTGTAACCAGTCTTCCTTCTATTTCTGTGTGTGAAAAGCAATTGCCAGAGTGAGACGCATATTATAGCGGTCTATGTGGCGATCTCATATTTTTATACCAACTGTTTTATTTGCTATTCCGTTTTTTCATTGGGAGCTGATCTTCATAAGCTTCTTTTCATAACACATTTATAGCAGATAAATATTCTGGCATCCAACTTTGTTCGTAATAATCCGGGCACACCAGTTTGACTACATACCATCATCCTATGCTGCTCAAACATCCATTGTTTTCTAAAGTAAAATGTCTTTCTTATCTCGCATCCGTTCGAATCCAAATGACGTTCTATGCCTGATTTTGTAAATATTCTATTTTTACTCGGATTTTAGGCAAAAGCGCACACGTACCTTTTGTCTATGAGTGACTTTTCTGATTGCTTGCTCCAAATTGCTCTGTCAAATAAAAACAAGGCATTCGTCATAATGAGTACATGCTTCATTATACCTGACTCCGCTACGCTTTAAACATTTTTTACGAAAGTTTTCTACCGTGACCCTAATGTTGACCAATGGCTGAATTTTGTATGATCGCCGTACGATTCTGTGAACAGCACAATTATCCGGTTAAAGTAAAGAATTATAATGAGTTTTCCGGCGTTTCGAGCACCACTCTGCCTGTTAATGTTTGTCGTTGTCTACGCCTTACATGCTCGCATTGAATTACACCCCGCATTTCTATTATTTGGCAACTAGAGTCTACAATCTTAGACTCTGATTTCCACTAATGTAAATCCCTTGTTTATCGCTTATCTCATACCTTCATTAGCTGTTCACTCAGGCGTAACAGCGTCTTCCCTTCAATTGTTGTCGTTCAACGATCGTCTAGCTCAGTGGTTCCCAAACTTTTTTGACCCGTGGCTCCCTTGACCTAATTGGCAGTTAGCCGTGGCTCCCCACCATTTTTTTACCGGCGCACCGGGGTGCCGCGGCGCACACTTTGGGAACCACTGGTCTACATGAAGAATCAAGCCTAGACGTGATGAAGGATTCAGAGAGTAATGATGATCAAGAGAAAGGGACAGTGGGCTTTTTTAAGGAGGTCCAGCATAAGGGCCCAGAGACATGGTATAAACAAAAAGTTATGCTGTTCCTACAAGATGTAGGCCAAAAAATAGACGAAGGAAGAGGAGAGTAACTGGACCCTAAAGGTTCACAGTTGGGAATCCATATGATTGGATTATATTGCCCTCACACACCTTCTCAGGTGTCATGCTTCATCATCGGGCTGCTCCTCGTCGGGTCGGCAGGTGCAATACCCGACGGGCTCCCTATAGTAGGGGCACTTTCTCGGAGATCTTTTTCCAATTGCCGATGGGTGAGGTGGGAGTGAGGGCGCTAATGTGTGTAGATGAGGGTGTAAGTAAGTGAATCTAAAATAGGGTTGGGAGTACTACCGATAACAATTTTAATCAAGGAGTCTCCTACCCTAACTAAAAACAAAAAACTATAAGGCGCTGTGCTGAATATTATGCCTCAGATCATGGTGCTCTTATAGATGGTAGGTCAACATGTTTCACGCCTCTTGGATATTCTATGGGCGATTCGTCAGGACCGGGGTGAAATTCTATCTACAACTTTAAAGCAAGTGACGTGGTTACACACTCACATCACCATATGACTCAATAGTCAAATACCTGGTTATACAGGAACTACCCCAAATTCAAGGAATGTCCAGGTATCACAGTACCCGGTAGGTTCACACACATGGAGTTCCTCAGGTGTTGTATGCCTGTAGCACGTCGTCTGTACACCTACCCACTGCTACCCAACTGTGAACCTTTAGGATTCAGAGAGTAGCCATCACCATCATAAAACTTTATTTGCAATCACAAAGATCTTATAAAGTACATCTCAATGCTAGAGAAAGGCTCAAGGAGCTCTGTGGCGTTACAAGAAGTTTACATGGGGTGGGCTCTGATGAACCCAAGATGGCTCACCAGATCCCATCTACACATTGTTTTAAGTGGGCTGGGTCCTGCCGGTGCAGTTCTAAAAAGCAGGTGTCAAGATGGGTCCCTATCGGGCTCTCCATTTTTGCCTTCAGCCTCAGGATGAAAAAAAAAATCTTAACTCTGTAGCAGTCACTTCACTGCCTTTGAGGTAACTTCAAAGAGACTTGTTATAGTTCTTTCACAGTCTCGTCATTTCAGAACTGAATCATTTTCAATATTATATACAACAAAGCCATAGTTGTTGCTTATTTGTGTTATGCCACTAAGAATCATTGGCACAGCCATTAGTCCTGGCTTGTTGTAGGTGTAATGTTGCTTGTTGTATTATATATCTGGATGCAATGACAGAAGCAGCAAATTACCAGTCAGGCAGCACACTATGCTGAGCACAGTAGGAGTACTTCACCCATCATACTAGCTGCATGAGTGTTGGCTCATCCGCTTCAAAGTCGTATTTTTCCTCCCACTCCACACCCCCCTTTTGCCCTCAAATTCTTGGTGTAATGATTATTCACTAACAATTTGGCAAAATAACTTCCAAGTGTAATTGTGCTGAACTGTAATGCGAAACCAGAGCTACAGGGTCCCTTTGAAACAGCAGCACGGCCTCAAACAGATCGATGCGGTGCAACGCGCACAACAGTCAGAATTAATGTAAAGCCCCTCCAGCTGTTCTCCAAACATTGCAGCCTTTTATTGCATTTCCAGCACGCTCGCTGTCCAAGTTAATGCTTCAGGACGCACCGCTCTTTCTCCCAGCCAAATTCACTGTGATGCGATAGATTACAAGATTGAGAGCAGGAAGTGGACAGAAAACACTCTGCGCCAATGTCTTAAAGCACGTACAACGCGTGTTGCGCTGCGGCTGCAATATCCACGACCCACATCCTGCGCGGCGCCGCGGCGCCCCTGGCTTCTCATCACGGCGCACCGGGGTGCCGCGGCGCACACTTTGGGAACCACTGGTCTAGCTGGTTGCTTTTCCGGGTGTTCTTTTGAAACTTCCGGGTTGCGGTGTTGCATGCCGCGAGCCTGCGTGACGAGGCTTCTGGGAAATGTAGGCTATTTTTTAAAGAATCAATTGTAACTCAGTTTTGGATTGCTTTTAACAGGATGTACTTTTTGAACTGTTATTCGGCGTTTTAAAACAAAATTCTTCCTGTGAAGGGTGACAGTTCCACATATTTTACCGGAAGTTCTGCTAGGTTGATAGTATATAACTCCTAAACCTATTTTGTGCTGCCTCTGATAGTCCAAATAAGGGGTAGACCTTCTATCCCCTAAATCATTTATAAGAGCTGTTGCTTTGATCGCAAATAGCAACATTCTAGTGTTCACTGCTTAGGGTAATTATGTCATACCTCTGATTTCATTGATGGAATCTCTGAGGTTTTACTTAGCCCAAAAGAATTACAATTTGTTGAATGCTAAAATTTAAATTGGTTTTGAGATGCTTTACAGATTATAAAGCTCAGAAAGTTCTTTCAGTCCGTCGACTGCTGTGTTGTATTTTACTATTAACAGAGCTTCACGTTGGATCAGTTTTCGATCTGTGTCGCCCCCTCTGGGGTCATGTTCTATATTTGAAATTACAGTCCAAGTAAAATCTTTTTCCAAATGTTTGTGATTGACCCAATGGTTGACTAACGGGGCCGTCTGCACATTCTTCCGAATTCTCTATTTGTGTTGACTTATGCGATGCCTGACCTCTTGATTTGTTTTCCCAATATACAATTTTGGGCAGGGGCACAGGATCCCATAAACTACATTTCGGGTTTTGCAGTTTGTAAACACATCATGCCTCCAGTAGATGTTATTATGGGAAAAAAGAGAGCCCTCAATCGTTTGGTCACAACAGACGCAAGTTCCACATTTGTGGTGTCCTTTGATTGATGGTAAATTTAAATGCTTACGGAGTGTGGTTTTAGATGACATACCTGGCAATGCAGCCCGTACCACTTGATTTCCAATGCTGCTTTTTTTTTTTTTAGAGCAAACAATGGATAGGTCAAAAAAGCCAGGTTTAAATCTTGAACTAAATGCCAGTTTTGGCAAATCACCTTTTTAAAAGATTTGTATTTGGACAAAATGTTGTTACACAAACTATCTGATCGGGAGTTCCTCAGCGTAACAGGCTAGTTGATCTGTACAATACGCTATGTCAGTGAGCCAGTGTTCACATTTTGGTGCCCTTCTGCCACCCCAATTTTGCGCTACCTTTCGCTTTGCCAGCAGCAGCATGTGCCAGCAGACACATGCTTGGTGTGCACTCCACCTCTTCCGCTACCATATCAGATATCGCCTTTGTAACCTGTACCCAGAAGTTTTGCACCTCCCTCACAATGCCATGCTAAGTGCATGAAGTCAGCATCTGGTACACCCCACCTTAAACAGTTATCTGATTCCTGCAACCCATATCTATGTAGTTTCTGCGGGGTATATTAGAGCTGTTGAATGTATTTAAAATGTATGATGCGCAGATTGCAATTTGCAGTCAGACGACCCGTTAAGTTGCAGCAAAATTCCGAGTCTTCCTGCGTAAGAGGACTGCCTAGCACTGCGTTCCATTTCTCCATACTCTTATCGTGCTGTGGAGCAATCTCCAACTGCGTTGCATTATAGAGCCGGGTTATCAGTTTCACTCTGGAGGGCCTATCTAGCAAGACCTGTAGCGGATTTAGCCTTTGCGGTGCCGCTGGGTGTTGCGGGTTCACTGTCTTGAGGGCTGCCTGTAATCTATGGTAGGTAAACTTATGTAAAGGGGTGACATCACCAATCCTGGTGGCAGCCTCCAATGTAATGTAGGAGCTGTTGGGGTAGGCATCCCCCAAAGTAGTAACTCCCATCTCCGCCAGCAATGTTAGCGCCTTAGGTTCACATGCCACCGACACGCCAGGGTAGTCGCCAGGGGGCAGTGCAGGGGCGAAAAGAGGCATTTTCCCAGCCCATGTCGCTATTGTCTGCCAGGCTTTAACCGTGCTGCCAGCAGTATTGATTTTGCCTCTGGGGCCTAGTCAATGCGATCTTGGTACGAGAGCTGTGAGCAGCAAGGGGTGTACCCCGTCCGCCTCCACCGCTATGTGAGGGAGGAAGGGGGGTGGAAAAAAAACAGTAGTGAGCAAAATGTGCCTGTGTGCACAGATAATACAGGTAGAGGTCCGGAGCCCCGAATCCCCCCTGCGAGTACAGCCTCATGAGCACCTCCTACCGACAGCGGGGTTGCTTTCCCGCCCACACCAGTTTAATTATCAGAGTGCGGAGAGCGGCAAAAAACGCTTTTGTCAGTTGCAGAGGGACATTAGTAAACAGATACAAAAATCTGGGTAGAATAACCATTTTTAGGTCGAGTATTCGAGACCTGTTGTAATTTCTCATGTTGGCTTAAAGCCATCCCCCTGCTTTTGATTTGCTTGTTTCAGTGTCCTTTAGAAATCCTCGCTTGCTAGTGGCCAGCCTATTGATCCTCCTTTTTCCCTTCGGTTCCTCCCATGCAGCAGAGACTAAGTACTGTCTCATTCCGCTATAGCTCCTTATGTGTTCTTGGGGGGACTATTTTTTTTCTTTGTTTCCTAGTCTGTTACTGTTTGCCTGTATTCAGCTTCAGAGGCAAAGCTGCTTACATGTAAATATATCATTCCTCCCTCCTATTCCCTGGTAATGCCACAATAGTGTCAGTACTGCCTCCCTCTTTGCTCCTCCCGCTCTGTTGATTGTATTTATTCAGCCTTTTTCCACTTTTCGATGTGTACGGCAGTTGGGCTCGTTTTCGGTAGGATATTTGGTTTGTTTGGACTTCCTTTTATGGGGGATTGGGCTTGTTGAAGTCCTTGTTTGTGCAAAGGCATGAGTCATTGCAGCCTCTCCCACTCCTCCATGTGCTCCGTCCCATCCCATTCAGAGGGTTAATTCCTTGCAGCATGGGGAAGGCAACAGCTGCACCCCGTAGGAGCCACATGCATCCACAGATTGTGTAATGAGTTTCTTTACTTGCAGGCACGAAGTGCGCTGCTTCAGCTGGTTATTAGTAGCAGTGAACTCCGCTTCAGAGGCACAGCTCCTACCCCGCCCACAGACTATTAACACAGGAACAAGCAGCGACGTGCACGCTGCTTGTGCCTTTATCTTGTATTTATTGGTTCCTAGATTGGAAGTGGAATGTATTTTGCAGTTTTGGCATTTCAGAAGCAGCTAAGCATTCCAGGGTATGACGTATTCCTTTACTAATCTCTTCATTCTTCGTAAGGACTAAATACATTGCGGTTTGCAGGCAGCTCTCAATTGCAAAAACAAAACGTATTTAATGGAATGCCGCTGACAACAGCAAAACATACATTATTTTGTGTTTCTTCGGGTGATATCAAGCACCGTGCAGTTTACTGCTGACAAATTCGAAAGCTGATTTTTTAAAAAGAGTTTGGGGGGGTGTGTGTGTGTGCATGTGCTTGTGTGTGTGTGTGTGCATGTGTGTGTGTCACAAAAGTGAGAAGGGGCAGGGATTCCAAAATACTGCAGTCGAATGAGATATTTTCAAGTCTGTTGATAAATAGGAATGCTTTTTTTTTTACTGCTTGACTTTCTCTTTCTACTGCGATATCTGCCCACAAGTTGTGAAAAGCACGTCTGATTGCAATGTCCGGATCTGCCCAGCGCCTCCCCAGCTGCTCCCTGCCAGAGAGTGTGGCGTCCGTGGCCGCCGGCTACCTCGGGTTGCGGGAGTGGGGCTGGCTGCCTTCAGGGAGCTCACTCACTCCACGAGGGAACCGCAAAAGAACACTGGTGCTTTTCTGTTTTTACCTCCCCCCCATGGTTTTACAGAAACCTATGTGGCCATTGAAGTGGCTTTGTCATACAATCTGTTGGAATGCGTCGTTGGCTTTAGATATGGGAAGGGGTGAGGCGGTGCGCTCGACGAAATTTAAATTATGTTAATATTTTGTTTGCAGATAAAATAAAATATTGCGCTGACTCTGGCATGTGAACTGCAGCTCATGTGTTCCAAAGCCACAGAGTCTGGATTTTCTTTTGACACAGTTCTGTGTGCTTTCGATCTTTTAATTCTTGTTTGTGTTAATTTGCCTTTAATATGAACAGTTTGTCGCTTTATTGTGTTATGAACTAATTTTTTTCTGATACCTCAGCCGGTTTCGATGCATGTTCCTCTGAAATGCCTTATGCAGAACCTACGAGTCCAGACATTGCAGCCCTGGGCAGATGCCGCCAACATACAGTTCAACATGCCATATTCCTTTAAATCCATTTATTTAAAAATAAGAATAACTGACGTTTCAGCCATTATCATAGCTTTGGGGGCCTCGATTAGTCTAAATTGGTGCAAACTGCAACGACATCCTCAGAAGGGCATTGGCATTTATGTTTGGTTTTTTTTAACAAATTAAGCGCTGCGGCAGAGCCTCCTCACCCACTGTGGGCCTGTTCACACCACAACAAGCTTAAACACACTGGAAAGCCAGCAGCAAAGCCGGCGTGGAACCTTTCCCTGACTCCCTGCTAGCCCCAGCTGCACACTCTCACTCAGTCTGGTTTATTGAAGTGTAAAAATGCATGCATGTGAAAGTGCTCTTCTCTCTCAGGCACTCCAATCCCCACCTCCCCCCAACATCATCCATTACCCACGACTTAACTCTTTTATGTATGTTAACAAGCATGTCAGGTTATTTTTCTTTTTGAAATTATATAGCTGTTATCTAGTGCTTAATTTGTAATTAAATAAAATGAATACAAAAAAAATTGACAAGGCAGGGGAAAAAGTTTCCGAAGGAGCCAACCGCTGACCCTGCTAAGTCCAAACCGTGGTACTACCTCTTGCCTGTTACTCCTCCCACCCTACACGCCCTGCGCCTGCCTCCTTATCCCTATCTTCGCCCTTTGTCACTGTTTCCCCATAGTTGTCTCCCTTTCCTGCCTTTCTCGCTCCTGCTCAAACTGATGAAAACAAAGACCTGTTGCCCACCATCTGCACAAATTAAACCCCTCTTCTAAGTAAACATATGGGGGGTGACCTGTATCATCTGGGTTTTTTTAACACTTACACAGCATTTGCACCAGGATTGTTTGCAAGTACCTCCCATGTGTGATTTGTCCAAAATCATTTAGAGGATGTTGAACCGACGTCAAGGCTCCAACAAGGATCCCCAGCGCCCAAGTCTGGAGCTCCGACTGCTGCGCTACGTCCTCACACTCTGGGGATCCGTGTTGGAATCTCCCTGTGCTCGCCTCAAAGGTGCTGTTCCCACGCCAAACATTAGGAGCAGCTCGCTCTGCAGGCTTTTCGTTTAATTTTCGTAGCACAAACTCAACTTGGAGCTGTTGCAGGGCTTTCCACGAGCACCAGCTACTTTACACAATGAGTGACACATTCATATCATTCATATTTTTTGTAGACAGATTAATCGGCAACCCATGACATTACTTAAATATCTTTAACAGAGCTGCTGATTAATCTCCCTGTGTCTACAAAAAATATCAACATTTTGTAAGTTACTTTAATGCAGTTAATCACACGCAAGGTGAGTAAGTTTACTTTTAATATGGGTTTACACATCAGTTTTTTTCAATCTGCACATAGGTCGAGAGTGGCAAATGCCATTGAGATATACCTGACAAGAAAAAGCATTATTGTGGTTCACTGCCCTTTGTTATGACCTCGTGATAAGCACCTCTCCCTCCAACATCACGAACTCCCATATAGTATTACAGTATGCAAACGCTTAGGCAAATCACGGATAAGGACTGAATATTTTTAAGGGGCTTTTTGAGAAAGTCATCGGGGCATGTATGTTTTACAAGATAAACTTAAAATCATTAAAGTGGTGCACTGTAAAATCAGCTGTGTCACCTTCACATATAAAAGAAGCACAGTTTTGTCAAGTAGGTCCAATTCACCCTATCGAACGCCTTAGTGGCATCGAGAGTCATAGCTGCTAGAGGTAGTGAATAAGTAGAAGCCAGATCAATTGCTCCAATGAAATCATAAGTAAGATCTGATAGTTGACGCCCTTTGACAAACCCCTTCTGGTCCAAATGAAGGATATCCCCTACCATCTGACCCAGTCTAGCAGCTAATATTGAGGCGAAGATCTTGTAGTCGGCATTTAAAAGTGAAATGGGCCTATATGAGCCGCAACTAGAGGGGTCTTTACCAGGTTTCAAAATCAATATAATTATGGCATCGTTCCAAGAGGCTGGGAGCTTTAGGCCATCCTGTAAAATCTGATTGAATAGCCTCGTCAGGATCGGAATGATAATATCGCTCAGATGTCTATAAAGCTCCGCTGGGAGCCCATCTGGACCCACAGCTTTCCCGTTTCGACTCTGTAGAATGGCCCCCCTGACCTCCTCCTGGGTGAATTCCCGATCTAGATATTCCCGCTGATCGGGATTCAAAGAGGGAAGAGAAATGTTATCCAGCCAGCTCTTAGCGATAGAGTTATCCACCCTTTTGTCCTCTTGATAGATATCCTGGAAGAAAATCTGAAATACTTCACAGATTTCTTCGTCTGAGGATAAAGTCACACCCCCGCTAGAGATTCCCTTAACATAGTTCCTTGCCCGATCTGATTTAGTTTTCCAAGCAAGGAGCTTACCTGCCCCTTCTCCATACTCCAAGTGGGCGATTTTACTGGCTTCCCACCTGCGCATGAGCCTGGTATGTAAGAGATTTCCTAACTGGGCCTTTAAATTATTAATATCATTTTGCCGAGCTTGCAGGGTTTCGGAAGAAACCTGGGAGTTCAGGTCTACTTCTGCAGCCTTCAGCTTGGTTTCGATCTGTGAAATCTCCTCTTTATATTTTTTATTTCTATAAATTGACCTCCTTGTAATTTGGCCCCACCAAAAAGCTTTAAGGGAGTCCCAAACAACTGAAATCAGAGCTGAGTCTAAATTAATCCTCAAAAAGCTTTCAGTTTCCTGCAATAAGAACACAATCTCCTGATCTTCCAAAAGCAAGGCTCGATCGAAGGACCATGACCTGTTGAAATTAGGGAATGGAAACTCTAGTTTCATCAGAATACCAGAATGGTCTGAAAGATGAGGGGCAAAATATACAATATCCTTTACTCTGCTCTTTAAAGAATGACTAACCAAAATGTAATCAATTCTAGATTGGTGGTGATATTTATAATTCCTGTATGAGACTCCTAACTGCTGTCCTGCTCTTTCCCTCCAGATGTCAAAGAAGGCGTACTGCTTCATTGCTACCAAAAGGAAATCCCGGGATTTACAAGGAGCCTTAGCTCTGTTATTCGGTGATTTATCTAGTAGGGGGTTCAGGACAATATTAAAATCGCCTGCTAGGATAACAGGGTCAGGAAATCTAGCAAATGAGAAAAGATAGACTTCAAAAAGAAGGATCATCTTTTTGGGCCCATAATAGCCCACAACTGTGAGCAGGGTCCCCATGATAACTGCTTTCACAATGACCCACCTGCCACCTGGGTCAACAAGCTGTGCCAGAATACGAGCCTTAACTGATTTTTTAAACAGAATCAAGACCCCTCATATATTTGCAGTTTGGCTAGTACAAACATAAGAGCCGACCCACCTTCTATTCTTAAGAAGACTATCTGTTTCTTCTTTGAGTAAATGTGTTTCCTGGAGGATAATGACCTGCGCGGGAGAATCCGCCAAGTACTGCATAACCTTATCTCTTCTGGGTCTTACGCGCAGTCCATTAACGTTCCAGGACAGAAATCGTACCGAACTCATGGCGGATCCTCCCAGCTCCAAGTCTCCAAACGGGATAATTGAGAGAACCAATACCAGCACCAACACCAGAAAGACTCAGTATTTTTAACTCTAATCCTTGAGGTTGGCAAACTTACAAAAAGGTGAATGAGAAACCTTTTTTGAATTTTAACCCACTTCCTACCCCAGCACCCGTGCCCATGCAACCCCACCCCCCACCCCTGGAGAACCCTTACCCCGATTATCTGGACAGAGGGTCCAGAAATTGCATCCCGGAGCCACCCGCCCCACCTACTAATAACGAAAGAGAAAGCCCTACGTGGAAGTCTATATGTGTGAATACTAAATGATATATATTGTGATACTTAACTTTTCTTTTTAACTGTCTATATATCTTTTGTACTTTTTATTTCTTTTTCCTTCTATTATTCAGCCTTCTCTTTAGTGTCAAATTTAAAGCTAGCACACTCCATGCAGCATACATCTATTTAGATTGCTAATCCTTATTCCCAAACCAGGTCGAGTTCTTAGGGGCCCCCTTACTGATCAGATCAAGCAGCTCGTCCGCCTCCTGAACTGATCTCAAATTATGCATCCTATTATTATGCATTACTTTCAGGAAGGCGGGGAACTTCAACTGGGCCACAGCACCATGTTTCCTAAACTTTTCTAACTTCCTTCCCAACTCCCACTGTCTATCCAATGTGATCCTGGAAAGGTCGGAGCGTATTTCAAAGAGAACTCCTTAGCCTTCAATGTTTTCGTTTTTAATGCTAAATTTAGAATCTTCTCTTTTAGTGCAAATGTAAGAAAGTTAACTAAGATCTTCCTAGGCTTGGACCTATTAGGATTCCTACGAAAGGGGTCCCTGTGAATCCTCTGTATATCCAGACTTAGTGACTCTTCTGAGTCTTCTAACTGGAGGGAGACCTTAAGTAGGGAAACAATATAGGATCTAAGATCTGAACCCTCACTCCCCTCTGGGATATTCAAAAGACGCAAGTTGTTCCTGCGGGCATTATTTTCCAACATTTCCATTCTTACACGAAGGTCTGCCCCCTCTTTCCTTAGTGACAAAATATCCGACTTTGCCGTCCTCAAATCTGCCTTTAGCTCTCCGACATTATTTTCTAAGGCAACCGTCCTTGAGTTCAGCAAGTCCACCTTTTTCTCCAAAGACTCGCAGAAACTTCTGATCTCTGCTTGATTGCTCGCCGACACCGCGAAACCCTTCTTTATGTCTTCAGACAATGTTCCAAAAAGAGCTTCCAGAGCTGAGGGTGGAGGCAGAAGTATAGAGGTCGAGCCAGAACCAGAGCCAGAGCCAGTAACCTCCCGTTCCTCACCCATATCGTTGTTTGATTCTGCTAATGATTGGAGTTGGGATTGGAATTGGGGCAGGGTCTGAAGTTGGGATTGAGAGTGCCCTAGTGGGGTGCTGGCAGAATTAGTAATAACACAGTTAGTAATAGCAGAGCTGATAGGGGCTAGCTTCTAGCACCATGCAATCAAGGGTAATATTCGAGTTTCCCTGCAAGTTGATTGGAAACTCCATGGTTTTACTAATTTTACAAGTTGCTGCAGCCAGTGATAATATGGCAGATGCTGGAGAGTTTTGGGTGACTGCGATCCCTCTAAGGGCTTCGCTTTGTATACCAATGCCCAAAACCTCTGGTTGAACCCTAAAATACGAGCGAAGTGAGGGGGTAACCTTAACTGGTTCACTAGCCGGTAACTTTTTAAGTCTCCTGGACTTTATGGATCTATCTTTAACAAAATAGGTCTGGAAGGCCGAACTACTAAGTGGAGGTGAGAGTGAATAAGGCGCACTTGGCAACGATGATACAAAAATATCGGTAGAGACTTCAGGCGCCTTTAAGGGAGCCTTATTGGCGTTGTTAATATCAGCTTTACGTGGATCTTCAGGGGCTTTATTGGTGGTATTTACATCCTTGTTAGAGTGAATTTCAAAACCCGCTTTTTTATGCCTCTTGCCTCCCCTTTTAATATTTGACGCTGATTGTAGCCCTTGTGACAGGGGGGGGGCAAACCTCTTGGGGCACTCGATTTTCAAAAACTAAGACCTGCTGTGGCCTCCGACCACCAGTGCCCCCCTCGATGCCCCCTGTACCTGTTCTCGGCAAAGAGACCAAAGCCTCACCAGTACCTTCCTGCCGGATTTTCTCACTCCTCCGATCACCTGCCTGGAAGAATCCGCTGATGCTGGCGCTGCCACTCTTCACCCGGAGGTGGCCACGAGCAGCCGCTCTGCGGCCCCGACGGAGCTCCAGGGCGGCCTCAGACCAACGAGGCGGAAAAAAGAGGCGTCCTCCCGCCTCACCACAACACATCCCCCGCTGCAACACCGAGGTGCAAAGCTGTGGAGCAGCGGAACACGGGCACCAAAAAGACTCCGGACCCGGACGAGCCCGGGAAAATCAACCGAATACCATCCGGCAAATCGTTAATTAAGATTGAGCCAGCAGGTAAGTCGACGGTGGGCGCGGGAGCTCCGGGAGCGAGCGACCGCTCAGCATGCAGCCGCCATGTTCTCCCTCATCAAAAGAAGCACAGTTTTGCAGCATTAGTTGTTTGTTCCTTTTAATAGCTGCTGAATGTTAGAAATATGACTGCTAATTCCTGATTCTTAGTCCTCTAGAAGGTGCTGCTGCTGCTTCTCTGGTCCCAGTGGTAATTCCTCATTCTTAATCCTCTAGACAGTGCTACAGCTGCTAATCTTGTCCCATAGGTAATTCTTGATTCAAAGTCCTCTAGACAGTGTTGTTAGGTGCTAGTATGGTCCTGTCGGCAATTCCTCATTCTAAGTTCTCTAGGCAGTGCTGTTAGCTGCTGCTCTGGTCCCATCGATAATTCCTCATTCTAAGTCTTTCAGACAGTGCTGCTAACTGCTACTCTGGTCCCGTAGTTAATTCATCATTTTAAGTCTTCAAAAAAAGTGCTGCTAGCTGCTACCCTTGTCCTGTCGGTAATTCCTCATTCTAACCCCTCTACACATTGCTGCAGCTGCTTCTCTGGTCCCGTCAGTAATTCACACATTGTAAGTCCTCTAGACAATGCTGCAGCTTTCATACGTCCACTACACTCCAAACAAAAACACATAGGTAAAAGACATTGTCATTTACAACGCAAATAGCTCTAATTCTGACAAATGCAAGACCTATTGCATTGCACATGCTTGTTATAACTGCCACCCTGTCTGCCAGTGTCAATGGGAGCTTTATCCACCTAGCTACCTGGTCCTCCATTGCCAATAAGGCCCAGCCGTAATTTTCTTTTTGCTCTACTTCAGGGTCTTTATGTATCCACACCCCTAAGTATTTCACCGGCTCATCGCTACACGATAGCGGGAAGTCCAGATCACATGGCGCTGTGCAGCTCGTTAAGGGGAACACAGAAGATTTTTCCCAATTTATTCTAAGTCCAGAGAGTTTTTCACACTTAAGATATTCTCTTATCAAGGGGCTTAACTGCTCTTCTGGGCTGCGGACATACAGCACCATATTGTCTGCATATAGCAATATAGCCAATGGCCTCTGCCAAAACCCCAGCGCAGTGTCTGCGTGCCGCTGCCTCACTGTACATGCCAATGGCTCCAGCGCCAACGCAAATAGCATGGGGAACAGTGGGCATCCCTGCCTCGTTCCCCTGTGAATCTGGATTAGTGAGAAGTGGCTATTGTTTATACACATTCTAGCCACCGGTTCGGTGTACAGCAACTTTATCCATTATGTGAACCCTTGCGGCATGCCCATCCGATGTATCACATCGAACATAAAGCCCCATTTTATGGAATCAAAAGCTTTCGCTGCATCTAGCAGCACTGCTGCTGCCTTCATGTCAGGTTCTAGCTGGTGCAACAAAGCAAACTGTGTTCTCAGGTTATGTGTGGTTGAGCTCTCCGGGATAAATCCCGATTGATCCGGCAATACTAATGCTGGCATCAGGGGCCTCAATCTAGTCGCTATGAGTTTTGCAAGTATTTTAGTATCTATATTCAGGAGCGAGAGCGGCCTAGAAGAGTCACATTTTGCTGGATTTTTATTGGGCTTTAGCAGAGTTATCATCAGGGCCTCTCTTAATGTTGGGGGGAGCCTCTTTGCATCATATGCTTCTGCGTACATTTCGTGTAGGTTAGGCGCTAATAGATCGGCAATAGCCTTATAAAATTTGCAGGGCAGCCCATTGCTCCCCTCTGCTTTCCCATTAGGCAACGCAGCTATGGCTGCTTGTATCTCGTCTACAGTGAATGGTTGCACCAGATATTCACGTTGCCCAGGGGACAGCCAAGCGAGCGCAATCTCATCCATATAGTCCTTGAAGTCGTCTTCCGCTACTGACTCTACAGTGCTATACAGACTTGTGTAATATTCTGCAAATTGAGAGAGTATGTCAGGTGTATTATAACATTTAGTTCCATCGGGTCCGTCCAGCTCTGTTATATATGTTTGTGTGCGAGGTGCCCGTATTTTGGAGGCCAGGCAATGGCCAGGCCTGCCGCCCTCCCCATATTGTCTGGCCACCCATCGACCTGGACATATGCTTTATCTCCTGGTCGACTGTCTCATTATATTCTGTTACTAAATCTCTGATTTCTGCCAGTGTGTGTGTCTGTTGTGATACCTCATATTGCCTTTCTAATCCCCGTAGAGATTCCTCAATCCTCCGCATTCTAGCCCGCAGGGCCTTCAGCACCCCCGCCTAAAGGCTTATACAGGTGCCGCGTATAGTAACTTTAAACACCTCCCATAATGTGTCCGCACTTTCCACTGTTCCCCGGCTTTCCAGAAAATATTGTATTATAGACGTGGAGACCCCATCCCTGAAGACTGGGTCCAGGAGGGACGTGGCCTGCAATCGCCACTGGAATGCTTGTGTATTTATTGTGGGGATTGCCAATTCTAGCATCACCGGTCCATGATCCGATAGGGTTCTCAGTAAGTGCACTACATTTGCCACCCATGTGGTTGCCTCCCCCGATGTTAACCAATAATCCACCTGGGACCAGGTTTTATGTACTGATGATGCGTGTGTCTCCTCTCGGGCCCGGAGATTTCTTGCCCTCTAAATATCAGTCAGCGAGTGTGCACCCATAATGTCCTGTAGTACACGTGCTGACCTTTTCCCCTGCCATTCTGTTGTTGCGTTACGATCGATGACTGGGTCTAAATACATATTCAGATCACCTCCCCACATTATTATCTCAGGCTGTAGTGTGTATAGTTTATGCGCTACTTTACGGTAAAAATTGGGGTCATCAATATTGGGTCCGTATGTGGTGACAATAGTGATGTGCTTACCATGGAGGACTCCCTGTATTAGCGTGAAACGACCTATTTCATCCGACACCGTGTGAGTGAGTGTGAACAGGACCCCTTTTTTCACCATTGTGAGAACCTCCCTAGTGTAAGAGGAGTATGATGATGCCGCTCTCACCACTGCCCACTTTGCACCCACTTGCATGTCCCCCAGTTTTGCCAAGTGAATCTCCTGCAACAACACTATTTGTACTTGATGTCTGTCGAGATAAGCAAAGACCTGACAAATCTTTTTGGGGCTATTTAGCCCCTTTACATTCCAAGTCAAGAGTTTAAGACGGTCCACCATGTTACAGATGCGTGAATAATGACATATTCATTTCTGACTTTGTGAGTCTTTTCACTCTGTATGTGACTCATAGCTTCAATCATGTCTGCGATGTACCAAACATATAAATAACAAACTTTCCCCCTCCCCCACCCACTTTAGCATCCCAATCATGCCAAAGACATTCCCTTAGCAGTAAATAAGTAACCAGTAAAAGAAACTGTTAGACCTGGCACCATTGGCGTGGGTCTCCCTTCCATTTTTTGCTGTTGCCTCCTATGTTTTTGCTGTGTTTTTGCTGGTCTAGATGCTTTGGGCACTTTGCCACTGCTATTCAGTGCCAAAGTGCAAGTGCTCCCTATTGTAAATTGTTGTAATAGATTAGTGACTCCATGATTGGCCATTTGATTTACTTGTCAGACCCTAGTACAGGGCACCATGTGTGCCCAGGGCCTGTAAATCAAATGCTGCTGGTGGGCTTGCAGCACTGGTTGTGCCTCCCACAGAAGCAGCTTGTAAAATGTGGCTCAGGCCTGCCATTGCAGAGCCTGTGTGCAGTCTGGGACTGCCATGTCGACTTGGCAAGTGCACCCACTTGCCAGTCCCTAAACCTTCCCTTTTCTACATGCTAGTCACCCCTAAGGTAGGCCCAAGATAAACCCTATGGGCAGGGTGCATTGTATGTGAAAGGTAGGACATGCCCTGGTGTGTGTGGCATGTCCTGATAGTGAATTACAGCCAATTTCGTTTTTCACTATTGCAAGGCTATCTGTTCCCATAGGCCAGAATGGGCAGTTTGATTATAACATCTTATAAACATAACTGACCCAAGGAACAAGATAGGAAAATAAAGTTTAGTATGCCTGAACTCAGAATGTTAAAATACATCTTTTAGTGTGGGTGATTTTTACATTCTGTGTTTGAAAATACCACTTTTAGAAAGTAGGTATTTTCTTACCTAACCAGCCAGTATGCCTCTGCTAGGTTTGTGTATTCCATGTCTGGTCTGTGAGTGACAAGGGGCTGGAGAGGGCTCTGGCTCCAGCAGTCTGATGAGTCAGGGCTGGGCTGAATAGAGCCTACATAGAATAGAGAGTAGGGGGAGGAGATTTCCTTTCACTGGCCTAAGCCTTCATAGAATAGAGAGTAGGGGGAGGAGTTTTCCTTTCAGCTACCTGGACCAGGTCTGCTTTCAACAATGCTGATTCCACCTCCTGCCAGGAAGCTGCACCAGGGAGGACAGAACTGGTTTTGACTAGGTACAGAGACTCTCTGCCTTCAGAGAACAAAGGATTTAGTAGTATAAATATTGGGGCCCAGACCCCAGAACTTTAGATCACTTCTGGGAATCAAGACGAACCTTTGCCAAGGAGAGAAACCAAGGAAGCTGAAGGAGGAGACTGCCCCTGTGCTGTTTGCTGTCTGGGGTTGGCCTGCAGTGGTTACTTATTGCCAAGGAAAGGAGAAAAGGAACTTTTTGTGTACTTTAATCATCTTGAGGAAGTTCTCCAAGGGCTTGAAGCTGAGCTTGCCTCCTGTTCTGAAGTCTCAGGGATACAAAGACTTCACCACCAGCTCCCCTGAATTTCCTTGCTGGGAATTCTACCTGCAAAGAGGTGCCTGCTGTTGTTTTGGGCCCTATGGAGACTGCGTGTCGCTGGGACCTGGAAGTGCGACGCAACGAGGAAGAAGCGTGTCGCCGCCGCAGCTGTTGCCGTTGCATCGCCGAAGAAGCGTGGCGCCGCTGCAGCAGTTTGCAGTCGCATCACCGAAGAAGCGCATTGCATCACCGGAGAAGCGTGCCGCCGCCGCAGAGGTCGCCGTTGCATCACCGGAGAAGCGTGTCGCAGGGCCTTTAGCGGCTCAAGAAACCATTGAGTTCGCCGCACGGCCGCCGGGCTTGCACGCATCACATCCAAGTTATCGCATCGCATCAAAGATGCCATTTTGTCGCATCGCACCGGATCGTCGCATCGCATCGAGGTGCCATCTTGTCGCATCGCACCGGATCACAGTAAGGAACAGACGCACTGCCTCCCCTGCGCTGCAGTAAGGAACAGGTGCGCCGCCTCCCCCGAAGCAAGAAACTGACGCATCGCCTTCCCTGCGACCCTTTTGTTTATGTTGCGTTATGCATCCAAGGTACTTTGAGAGTAAAGTGTTGCATTTACCATCTACATTGAACTAAGCTATTTCTACCATCTGAAAGTCATATTTTTTATTGTATTGTGGATTTTTGTCGTTTGGTCTTGTGTTAAGTCTAGATAAAGATTACTTAGTTTTCTAAACTGGTGTGGTGTCCATTTGTAGTGTTGTCACTGTATTACTGTATGTGTTCACAAATGCTTTACACACTGCCTCTGAGATAAGCCTGCCTGCTGGTGCCAAGCTACCAAGGGGGTGAGCAGGGGTTATTTTAGGAGTGTAGCCCCCTTACCCTGACTAGAAGCAAGGGCCCCTATTTGGTCAAAGGTACCTACCTCTGCCAACTAGAGACCCCCATTTCTAACAGAAACGATAATGGGCGTCTAAAAAGTCCCACTTTAAACTCCATTCTGCTTCAAACTGTAGGGATGTTCCCTTGTGGGGGTCGCTAGGTGCCCAGTACTCCACCCGCCTTCCTGGGGTGGCCGGCATATCTATGTTAGACATCGCTAACTATACTACAGTGATGGAACCTGGTCCTTACATGCTCATGCGCTTTGAACCTGCAGGCAATTTCCCGTTCCTGCAGAGTCCCTCCCCTCTCCCCGATACTGATATACAGCTACTTTGTGATCACCGAGAGCATTCATATTGCACATTGTCAGTTTTGAGGTCCCACATGTATCGGTGCAATAACTAGTTAATGTCAAATCTATCGTGCCTCTCAGGATTTGCCCGCGCGGCAGGTACTTACAATAAGTCTCGGCTCACCGTCTATAGTGTTCTACCTCCCCTACCGTTCAGGGTAGCCGTTCCACAAGGCTGGGGGGGGAATGCCACCCTAAACCAGATGCCCACCAGCTCAGCAGGGACAGTGTCCAATCATGTCCCTGATGTTCACCAGTGGCTGGTCTAAGGGACAAGTACAAGTAAAGATGAACAATAGGCCTTGGTGCCTGTGGCAGCTCCATTGTTGAATCTGAATGTGCTGAAGACATTGAACGTGGTGATCCTGATTGTTCCCGCATTATCTTTTTCAAGAATTCCGTGACTGCGCCCGGTGTAGTGAAGAATCTAGGTTTGCCTTCATACGTGACCCGGAGGCGTGAGGGGTAGAGCATAGCATAAGGGATGCCAGACAGGCGTAGTTTCTTCTTTACTGTGACAAATTCTTTACGGGCAGCCTGAACAGTCATTGTAAATTCTGGGAAAAAAAGCCACCTCATTCCCCTGGTAAGTGACAGTCTGCTTTTCCTTTGCCATGCGTAGAATGGAATCTCGATCTCGATAATTTAGTATTCTGGCGATGATTGGTCGAGGGGAAGCCCCCGGTGGCAGCCTGGCGGCCAGAAATCTATGTGCCCTCTCTACTATCAGCACTTGGGAAAGATGCTCTGGACCGAAAATATCCTTCAACATTGCCTCAACATAGTCCTCCAAGCGGCCAGTATTTGTGCTTTCAGGGACTCCCATGATGCGGACATTATTGCGCCTGGAGCGCGCCTCCAGGTCTTAATTTTTCGCTTTGATGACTTCCAGTATTTTCTCCATCCCCCTACACTTGCCCGCTGTTTCTTGAGATTCATCCTCCACCACTGAGATACGCTGTTCCGTGGTGGTCAGGCGTGCCGCCTGCTTATCTAGCTTGGAGGCCATATTGTCCATACGCAACTTTAGTGTGTCTATCTTCCCATCGTTTGCTTGAAGACTTTGTTGCATCGACAGTAGTTTGGCTTCTAGCAGTAGTGTGGCCTGCTGCCCAGCCTACAACTCCGTGTCAGAGTGCGTATTCGCAGGTCTTGCCGAACGGCGCAATTCAAAGTTAAGCCGCGACTGCTGCTTATCCGTTTTCCCAATATTGCCTTGGGGCTGTGCAGTCGTAGTACCCTTGGGAACTTCACCGCGGCACAGTACCTCGCCAATGTGTCGTCTCTCTTCTTGGGGGCAACCTCCCTGCCCGTATGACACCGGATTACACAGCGATTCTTCCTCCTCAGTTTGCCCTGCTAAGTGAAACCGTTGTAACACGCTGACCAGCACGACTTGCCTGTAACTTGGGCAGCTCTATGTGTCTCCCAGTCGTTCACCCCAGGCACGTTATGCTTGCGGGGCCTTTAGTACAGCCTCGTTTCCCCACGTTCTGCCGGTCTTCCGGTTTGGGCGCCGTATTGGGTCGCTTCGCTATGCGCTTCAACTCTTTTGTGGCACCTGTTGTGTGCTCAGCCCTTACGTGCTGCCAACTAGGCCTATTGCGGCGGGAGCGTACCCCATCGCCTCAGCGCCGTTCCAGGCCTTTGTCCCCGATGCATGTCTCTCTGCGCCCCTGGGGCATCCCGATCTCATTTGCCAGCAATCTGGGCACCGGGGGGGGGCGTGCGGGGTTCCGCGTGCATGCCTCTGTTTGTGTTGATTTTTTTGAGCGGCTCCGTTGTAAGCAGCAGTCGCCGCCCGCCTCTGACTCTACGGCCCCTCCGTACTTAGGCTGCAACTCTGCCAGAGGCAGAGCCGCAGCGCGGGGTTACAGCCGCTCACCAGTTCAGGGCCCCATTGGCACCGCACCGCCCTTACTTGTTTATTTCCTGCGATGGGTCTAGACTCCGCAGTCTTTCTGAGCTGCCGCGGTCAGGCCGCCATCTTGTCTGGCCAGACTTGCGCTCTCTGGGATCCTTCGCAGCGTTTCACTTTACACTCGTTGCAGAGCCAGTTTCGCCGACGATTTATGTGCCCTGTTCCTTTAGGGCTCCGGTTCCGCACATGAAGAGCTCAGATGCCTGTCCATGCCACTGTGTTGTGACGGATTGTGGAGCCGGCCGGCCGAGCAGCACTATACTGAGGCCATCTTGCCGTGGGCTCTCTAGCACCCCACCAAAGTTAGAGTTTTAATAAACATTTAGGAAAAGTAACTTTTAGAAAGATACCATTTACCTACCCGGAACCCCTGGAGGCTAATTTGCATGAGCCTACCAGCAACTGCCCCTGCCAGTGCTTGACCTTAAAGAAGTAAAAAAAACTGCTCATAGCAGTACAGTGGCTCAGGCTTGTTGACAGGATGGGCTTGCTTTGAAGCACATGAGCCCTATCAGGTAAGGAAGGGCAGCTGGACAGGTTCCAGAAACGTCACTAACTTGAAATAAGCAGAGATGAGGCCTGCCCATTCATTGTTTAGTATGAGGACTGGGAGGGGGAAACTTTTGATCCCGGACACATGGTAGCCAGCCTGGTTCTGCCCTGGTATAAGGTAAGCTGGCTCCAGAACCATTTTGGTATAGCTTTACAGGAGGGGACTACTCATTTCTCTAGCCACATCCATCACTGGCGCACAAGCTATCTCCAAGGGCTGAAGGCATGTCACATCTTGGATTTCTCTTAGAATAGCACTCTCTGGAATAGTTTGCAGTAAGTCAAACAGGATGTGCATTAAAAGTGGGTAGGGGTGCCACCAGGAAATGTGATCCCATTGGCTAGTGAATGTCCCCTACCCACTGTCTACTCAACTATACAAAAATGGACCTCACCACCAGCTCCCGAGAACACTTTCTGGAACTGAAGAAGCATTGAAGAGTCCTACACTGGCTGTCTGAAACCTGTGAGAAGACCTGAAGATCAAGGCCTGCACCTCCTTTTGCCCTGGACAAAGAAGTAGACACGAAGGGTCAGTTGGCTGACCGCCTGTGTCACTACTAGGACATAAACATCTACAAGATGTATTTTTTCAAAGTTGTCTAGCTGACCAGTAGCAACTCGAACTGAGCTAAACCCTGCTGGTAGCCTCTGCCCCAGTGAGTTCTTGTCCTAAGTTCTGTCCACAATGTCCTGGGAGCCTTAGATGTTGCCAAGAGGAGCAGCACCAGAAAGTCTGAGAAGTTGGGACTTCAACATTTTTTGGACTTCCAAGACTTCCACAGTGACAGCAGCAACTAGCGGCAAAAGTGTCTGACTTTGAGGCAACTTCATTGGCTATATCTTCATGCTTGCCCCACTGGAGGATTTTGAGATCCACAAAAACATTAAGTTCAGAGGTAGAGATCGTGACCATCTGAAGACGCAAAAATTATCTAGTCTATGGAAGAACTTTGTCGACCTCAAAATTAAATTTTCTCCCCCTCAGAGCTAATCCTCCAAAACCAACAAATATGGTGGGACCGCATTCCGTGGCTATTAAGCTTACAGAGGACATCAGCAGCTACAGCCTGCAGCCTTTCCCAACTAAAGGATTCTGACTTCCGTTTCAGATACTAAATCCCAAGGTAAAATCTCTGACCAGGACCACCTGCTCAGTATCTCCAACTCAAGTTCCATTGTGGTTGGCATGCAATCACACTTAAGTCCTGGTCCAGCAAATAGCACTTCACATTACCACTTTAATTTTTCATTGCGCTTTTTCTCTTGAATCTTAAAAAAATCCTTTTAACATTTTGGTACTTCTAAATGCGTTACAGATTTTTTCTAAGTTACGTCTTTCTGGCGTGCATTAGCTACCAGTGGTTGAGCTCAGGTTTAAATTACTGGAACCTTTGCTGGACCTATCAGGTTAGTGATTATTATGTGTGGTAGACTACCATCCATCCCAATTAGTACACTCTTACATATACCAATTGTGAATAATAGACTATTATTTACTACTGATACCATTGTCATGTAGTTCCTATAAACCTATCTAGGATCTGCGTGTTTAGACAACATACACTGTAGGATTGGTGTAAGACTGATTCTAGACACCCCCACCGGGTATGTTGGCCTTGTATACCAGCTAGCTCACAGTGCCACTAGAAACTCTTCTTACCAAGGAGAGAATAGTTCTTGGCAACTATCGAACATGACAACCCTGATCCCTCAGGACTGTGGAAACAATGTACTACTTTTCGCTCAGTCACTCGTGCTCACTTAGTCTCAGAGAGATATACAGAATAAACGGTATGGACGTTTTTTCAATAAGCATTTATTGAACAGTCGCTATTCTAGTGTAAAATAGGTGTGCTGAAACAACCACTAGACAGTAACAGATGTAAATGATTAGAAGTACTAAGAAAGTAAAAGGATGGTAGATTTCTACCATTTTGCTATAACCATCAATACAGGCAAGTATATAAAATACATGACAATAAAATGCGTACTCCTATGATGCTACCCTAACTAGATGTACCTAAGTGTACCTAGCATGTGTGTAGGTGTTAAGCCAAAAATCCCTCTAGGATAAAGTCAACCCCATTACCTGAAGTGAGAGACTGTGGGACCCTGTCTTGGTCTCAAGTTGGACACCCCGCAAGGGATGTTAGACCACTGCGAGCTTGAGTATCTGCATGCATAAATCTTGAGCGTCTCGCGTCAGTGTGTCGGCAGGGAAGTCCTGATCTCCTCTGACTACCTCAGCAAGATGTGATGTTTATATACCCAAAGGTCTCCCCAGGGGTTCTACCTTGCTGTGCCACTTGTCGGACTTAGGATGACGTTGGGAATGAACCTTGTACATAGTTATTATGCAGGTGATGGTAGTCCTGCTGAGTTTCCGAGAATCCAAGAATCCTCATGCATAATGTATGAGGCTGTTGTTCAGGGAAACCCCATGTTCTGTAAGAAGTACCGTAACTAGGTAAAGGGTCAGTCCTAGCAGCCCGTTATGTATGTAATGTAGGGACGAATATAGGTGAAAGGTTGGGATGTTACCCGAGCCTATATTGGGGTACCTACATGGAATATAGCAGCATAAAAAATGAAGACCCTTACTGCGTGTAAGGATCAATCAGCAGTCTGGCAGACACAATCTCATAGAAGCACCTGCAGCAGCCATCAGAGAAAGACTGATTGTACAGGGCTAGCCAAGTCCCAGCTCTGACTATAATGGCCTACTGGACCTAAGGGCTTCCTATTTGTGACGTGCTGCAGTATTACCTGTAAAGGTGGTCCTGGGCACTTTAGGCTTCTGCCCTGTAGTGCCCTGGGCTAAACTTCAATCAGGCAGTCACCTCACCCTCTCCTAGGGTGGGTATCAGGGGCCTCACTAACTTCACCCTCCCTGTGATGAGTTTGAAAAGGAAAAGGCAAAAGAAAATGACTGAAACTGTCAATGGCAGTGTTTCGCAAGCTTTTTAGACCCACAACCCCCTTTTTAAAACAACAAACTTACGTGACACACCTAGCTCTAATGGACATAAGGCAAAAAAAAAATGTAAAAAAAAAGTAAGCAGCAATTTGTCAGAAGACATAGGGCCTGATTACGATGTTGGTCGGAAATCCTCCGACCACTGGTCGGAGGCTTTCTGACCGACATGGTAGGTTTAAAGTCTAAACAACATTTGATGATGATGTTTAAACCGGACGGGGAATCCGACGCGGTTCCGACTGGCCCATTGGCCAGTCAAAAAGCCCTCATAATCGCTTCAGGACAGCGTTTCTGCCGTCAGTATTATGATGTCGGTTTCCGACAACCAATCCATGTCGGCCTGTCTGACATGGATTGGCTGTCGGAAACTGACTTTGGGGGACCCTAGCAGGGTCCCCTTACCCCTGACCCTCCACATTTGGCCCTGGGGGTGCTTGCCACACGGTGCAGGAATGTTTAAAAATTTCAATTTTCAATGCGAGCTTGCGCAACGAGCGTTTTCAGCCCGCCGCACAAGCTCCCATACAAAAAAGGACGTTTGCGACCGCAACATGTGCGGTCGCATCCTAATTGCGTGGTCAGAACTGCCGACCTATGGTCGGCCTGTTCCTTCCACGAAACAGTGTAGGTGGGAGGCAACTCCGAACGACATCGTAATGAGGGCCTAAGTCTGATATTGACCTCTGTCTTTAAGCACAGCACATGTGACAAGATAAACAAAGAATTTAAAGGCATCTTTATTTATTGCTTGGACTTTCGCAACCCACCAAAAATTGGCTAATGACCCACCCGTGGGTCACTCACGACCCACAGTTTGGGGAACACTGGTCTTTGGTTCATGGGGGCTATTTGTAGAGCACTTGTTTACCAAAGCTTCTGCTGCTAATAGAGAATTGCTAGGGCTAACCCAGTGAGAGATCAGCTCTTAGCCTTGGAATAAGAATGTTTTTTAAGATTTTCTGATAGAGTTTCATCCATATGCAGAGTGGAAGAGAGATTCAGGTCTTGGTAGTGGATAAGGAAATTATTTTTCACCAAAGGAAGCCATTAAAGTTCTCACAACAATAAATAACAATTGCTGGGCTTAGTAGAATGCCCAATTACAAGCACATTATTCAAACACCTTTGCTAACATTTCACAAATATTTTGACTTATGGCTTTGTGTACAATGACCAAAGCTTTAAAAGTGACACTACTTATGACTAGAAGCTAGTACAACTGTTTCAAGATGGGAAATATGTGAAAGTATTTAGGCATATGAGAAATAAGTTCGACAGCAGCATTTTGCACCAGGTGAAGTTAGTGCACCAGAGTTCAGAGGGCATTAGATATATGGAATTCCACAGACCAGCCTAAATTGAATTAAAGCATTTACATAAAGATAGATGTCAATAAAAGGTCATGCAAACGTCATTGTCTTTAGTTGTTTAGTCAAGAACCATCTGGCCTATAGAAAGGCCTTAAAAACCTGGCTCTTCCTGAACTAATTTACAGTCTCTATCCTCATCATCCGGCAACGCCTGTGTCCTAGTTTTTTTTTTAGTGCTGGGATGCCCCGTCGCTGGGTCAGCCATGCGCTCTATAAATCCTCTAACATAACATAACATTATGGCTTACTTGGCAAGTTGCATTTTCAAGGATAAACTGTTGTCAATATGGAAGTCAAGGTTATGAAATGAATCTGGGGGAATGGGTAATGGACCCATTGCAGAGAGCCACTAATCAATTTCAGATGGAAGTGAGAGGTTTTATTTTGATTCTAAAAATTGGAGACCATCTACCAATAGGAAATTGATAGGTTTGCCAAAGAAATGTGTGCAGCAGCATATTGGTCTGCATGGCTGGAGAGACTAATAATCATTTTGTATATCAATAGCAAACATATACAAATGTGCTTCCAATCATGGAACCCTGAAGTACGCCAACACTGAGGTACTTTGGTTCGGTGAGGCAGGAGAGCAAAATATTGGTTGTCAATCTTCCTGCAAGGACACAATCAATTTAAGAACTAGTACTGATATACTTATAACAGAAACCCTGGCAATAAGCATGGAATGGTTGATAGAGTAGAAGGCAGTGTAGAGATTGAGTAAGATCAGGACTCCGACTCAGCCCATCCCTGATTCTGCACAGATCATCAACTAATTCTCTGTTTCTATGGGTTGAAAGTCTACCTGAAAGCTGTCCAAAATGTTCAGCACTGCTGCCTTCCTCTCCTTGCTCTGTTTCTAACTTTCAGCCATTCATTCTCTCTCTCCTTCATTCCTCTCTCTCTTCTCCCGCTCTGATGTCTAGTTGTCTCTCCATCCCTGTCTCCCCCTCTTGTCCCCTGTGACTGCTGTAATTAATCTCGGGGATCGGGGGAAGTGAAAGAGGCACCAACAGAGAAACAAAGACACTGTGACCACTCACCCAGACCTTACAAAATCTGGAAACCAGCTACAGGAAATGTTGAGAGGAGCCAAGAGTCATATTCAAAATGTAGCAAACAGGTCTTTGAGAAATGAAAGAGGGAGAAGAGCCATATCAAGAATGATAAACAATGCAAAAGATCTTAAATATAATATGGTTGTGCATTTTGAGCCAGTGAGGGTCTTCAAAATGTTATAGAGAGAAGTGAATTTTGGAGCTCCCACTAACATTCTAGCTGCCAAAGTTTAACTGATTGCAGCCAATCTAACAAATATGTTTTGATATTAAGATAGATCCTGTTACAGTAGTCAAGTGCAGAGCCCATCATATCAGAGATTACTTTAATTTTGTCCGAAGGGGTTAAATGAGGCAGGATTACCTGAAGCTGCAGAAGGTGGCAGGTACTAGAAAAGATAACTGAGGCAACGTGGGTGTACAATAGAGGGGTGGCATCGATTTCACCCCAGAACATTTGACAGTGTCAGAGACAGGGCGGTAGGTGCCGCAGGTAGATGACCATAGTGAGTGCAAATGTGATGTAGCTATAGGACCCACCATAAGGATCTCAATTTTATTCATGTTTAATTTGAACCATTTTTAGCTTATCAAAGAACAGTCTTCCAATAGGCAGTTCTGCATGGACAAAAGGGTTGCGGCGGGGGCATTCAGTTTAGAAATAAGTTTATTGTTGTTGCCATAACTGTAATTATCTAGCTCAAAAGAATGAACCAGGGCCGCAAGAAGAGACAACTAAATATTAAACAAATATGGGGACAGAAATGAACCCTAGGGAACCACATATTTTATTTGTTTTGGTGCTGAATGTTTGTCAAGCAGCACTTGCTGAGATCTACCATTTAAAAAGGATGAAAACCATTGGTAACAGAACCATTCTGCTGCAAATCTTGAAGCAAGATTTAATGGTCAATGGTGTCAACTGTTGCAGAGAGGTCCAATAAAATCAGCATTTAAGAGATATTTTCATTCGCAGCCAAATGTAGATCATCTACAACAACCAAAAGGGCCAGTTCTGTGCTTCAGTTAGAGCGGACTCCATCCTGGGAGTCGTCTTGGATTCTAGATAGAAAGTCAAATCAAATCAAAATAAAATATCTTTATTCGATTTGCAAAAGCAATCATAAAAGTACAATAAAAAAGATTAAAATCAGCAATAAATTCATATTCAGTTCATAAAATACAGTTTCATAAGTTAGCATAAAACACCCCGTTGAGAACCTAGAGAGATAGCAGCATACATTAAAATTATCTAAAAATTGCAAATACTGTAAGGTTGGTCTTGCTTGCTTAAAATTCAAAGGCAAGAGAAGAGGGTGAAGATACTTGTGTCGCATACCAGCCCATTTAGGGCAGATAAGGACAATTTGTAAAGCGTCTTATGTGGAGGTCATATCATGTGCAAACGGGGAGGAGTCTGATGGTTTATGCCACCCCACTAACAGCTGAGGAAACAAATTCAAATGAAAATACATTAAAAACCTTCTGTGCAAAACCGGCATATCCAGCGTTAAATGCAGTTCTGTTTTATTCATCATCACATAATGTGTATATCTGCTTTTAAGCTGAGAGCCTAAGGCTGTTGCTTCTTGAGTATGCACCATAAATGCTCCATTAACCCACACAATACCTGATTTAGAAATCAACTCTGGAGAATTATAGAGTTGGGGTTTACCCTGTTCTCTCAGAGTAGGTTTTATATAGTTCAACAATGGTATATGCCGACTATATTCCATACTCAGCCAATTTCTACGGATCTTCTGGTTAAACTCTTACTCACTTTTGAGTCATATGGAAAGCGTATGGGATGTAATTGTATGTAATTTGCAATAAAGCCTCCTCCCAGCTCATCATGCACTATCTCTGCCGGTACACTCTGGGGAATGCACAACATACTTCTAAATAATTAATTTTCTTCCACTTCTCTGGGAAGGCAAGATTTATATCCCCAAATCTCCTTTCCAAAAGCTACAGTTGGAACACATTTCACATTATGAAGATATAGTAAGAAATGTATGTGGCTATAACGTAGCCGCCTAGAAAAGGCATCAATACTGTGGGCTACCCTGTTCAAAAATGGAACATGTGATCTCAACAAGGGATCCCAATTCATTTTGTGATCCAGCGAGATGCCAAAATAACAAAACGTGTCCACATTTCCAATATGATGGTCCTTAATTATATGAGTTTTAGTTTTAACATTTTTCGGTCCTGATATCATAGTGTTAGATTTAGTATAATTAATTTTCAGACTCAAATTCTCCATAAAATCATAAAATCGATCTAGATAGAAAGTCAATTAGGAAAGGTACAGGATGATAACAAAATGGAATTATATGATCCAGATTAGGATTCTTTATCAAATGGACAACTAGACTCTTTTTCAAATCTTCAGGAACCAATGCATCATGTAGTCAGGTATTGACTATATCCAAAACCATGGTATAAGCATAGCTATTGGGTTTGGAGAACACCCTGATAGGAGACCCTGATCTACAAGGAGAGGAAACAATGCATGTCCTCACTAGGAATGACAGCAAACTCCGACCATTGGGGTGCTGAAAGGCCTAATTGTTTTTTCATACTCTGCTTGTTTGACCAATCACAGGGGTGCCTCCAAGCTCTTCTTCAAGACTTTCTTAAAAGGTATGAGTTTGTCATTAGACCATGCAGAAGATTGTTACAGCATGAAGGTTTAAGGGGCACCACTGAGTTAAGAACCATAGTAATAGAGGAACAATAGAGACTGTATTTGGCAGAAGGATTGGTAATCTTTCCTAAATAAACCATTTCAGAGGAAGAAGTGGATAAACAGTGTTTTCTATTATGCAGAAACAATTTCATGAATATATGTCATTTGCAATGGTTTATATGACCTGTAACTAACTGCTGTAAGGCACAAGTGGTAAAGACTGAGGTAAGTGACGAGGGAAAACGATTATCAGAAATATCCATGTGAAAATTTAAATCAGCTAAACTTAGCAGAAAAGTATGAATCATCAAAAATTCTGTAATAACTTCAGAGAAGACCATTTGAAAAGGGGAAGATGAGGAATGAAAGCAACAAATTACCAGACAAGTAAATAAAGCCAAATTATAAGAACCTCAGTGGGAGAATGTGGTTTGTTACTCACAAGGAATAAAGTCACTGTCTTGTTACGCCCAGTCAAAGGTTTTGGTAATTTAAACCTGAGTTCAGCCGCTAGTAGCTTTGCAACAGAGCAGACAGGCTTAACTTAACAAAAATATGTTAAGCATTTAGAAGTACCAAACAGTGAAAATGTCAAAAGCAAAACAAAATTAAAATCCCATTCCAATAAAATAAAGACTAACATTTAGTGGACAAAACAACACTAAAGGAATAAAAACCCAATAACGTGAACCAGAGATATGAATTTGTAAAGATATAAGTGACAATAGCACTAAATAGCATGTTGCAGTAGATGGGACCTTTGCGCGATTTGAGGAAAACCGTGATAGAGCGCATAGTCAGATACACCAAGTTGATTAGTCCCGCTGGGGCCTGGAAGTAAAAAAGTATTAAAAAAATTCTAAGTCCCAATCCAAAAAGAGACTTTCGAATTTTTTCTGATGAAAAAAACTTTTAATGCCCAAACAACCACAGGAATACACTTTTTTTTTTTTTCTCTGTTCTGAAAATTTGTATTAAATATATTTCATCAAACGTAAACACAATACAAAAAATAACACCGAATTATAAGGAATAAATACAATGCAATGATAAGGAAATATAACATATCAGTTTGCACCCAAATATGATACTATAACAATAAATGTCAAATAGAAAAGAAGAAAGAAAAAAAAAAAACAAGAGGAGCTACATTGAAGGTATACGGGTAAATGAGAGCTGTAATACTTATTTTAAATTGAGGAACAAGCAGTAATATATGAATCCAAACAAGACCACATATTAGAACTGGGAGTAGATGGTTCAGTACGAGTGTGTAAGAATGAGGGGTGTCCACGTCTTAAAAATATAATCCATTCCCACCAAGCCTTGACTGAAAGCAATTTAGCATCTTTCCAATTGGAAGTTATAGATTTCAGGGTAGTAGAAATGAGGAAGTCCAACAGTTTGCAATCCGTAGGAGATAATACTGGTTTAAGGGGAAAAGACTTAAAAAGTTAGATAGAGAATGATAATGGTGTTTTGATATTAAAAATCTGAGTTAAAATATTCCATACGTCAGACCAAAATTGAAAAACAGGGCATTTGTATAGTAAATGTTGTAGATCTCCAGTTGTGGTATTACAATGCCAACACATTGGGGTGTCTAAGAGTTTAGCTTTAAATAGTTTATCTGGAGTCCAAGAGTATTGGTGTAATATATAAATATTAGTTTGTATGAGGGTAGCCGGGAGATGACCAGCAGTAATAAATCTCCAGATATCCTTCCATGCTATACTTGAAAAGTGGAAATTTATGTATGATGACCATTTCTGAGTAAAATGCATAAAGGAGGAGGACATAGAGGTAGAAAGCTTCTTATAAACTTTAGAGGCTATGGGGTCGATTCCGATTCGGGCCGGAAAAAGCACCGACCGACTCGGAGCCGGAAATTATACCGACCGACACGTACCTGTGGCGCCCGACATGCCAAGTACGATGCAAGGCGTGCAAAATCCGACCGACCCAAGCCGAACGACCGAGCCGCATGGAAAACAGCAATCCGGCCGGAAAAACACGCGAATCGAACCGACCGACACGCACCCGGAACAAATCCGACCGAAACGTACACGCGAACTCCAAACCGCAAAGTACGATGCAAGGCGCGAAAACCACGACCGAGTCGGACGGAGGACAAGCCGTACGACCGACACGCATAAAAAACCGAGCCGAAGCAACACAAAACACCGCGACCGACGCGTACGCAGCATAGAAAACTGCACAAACACAGCGTGAACGAAACGGAGAACACCGTACGAGACAAATGCAGGGTCCGACTCGGTCACAAGAACGTTTCCAACATGCACAGACAGTACAAAGGAAAAATCACACAAAAAAAGGCCAAACAAGCAATTACAAAGCCAATAAATACTGGGGGGGTGGGGACAGAGAACAAAGACACACCCACAACTCCACCCATATAAAGGACACAAATCACAACCATGATCCTTTGCAAATGCCATTCCACTGCCAGCACCCAAGAGACAGCAACCACACACCCACAGCTCATCCCTCACACAAGCCACACACCATCAGCACACCAACAAATACCTACCTCACATACACCCAGCAAAACACACACTCACACACCCTCACCTGCACACCAACACACACATCACTCACCATCACCACCCATCACCATGCCCCCCAAGAAGAATCACAAGTTCCTAGATTGTGAATTGGAAGTCATGGTAGACGAGATCCTCAGGGTAGAGCCACATGTGGGAGAGGATCATCAACAGGGTGAACGCACAATCACCATGTCTGCGCACAAAGACCGACATCCAGAACAGGTGGTATGACGTGCGCAGGAGGGTACGGGACCTGCTCAAGAAAGACTACATCATCAGCCAATATACCGGCAGTGGCCCTCCTGCCAAGCCAGTATACCTCAGGCCCTGGGAGGAGAAGGTGCGGGCCATCCTTCCGCCAGTGAGCGTATATGGACTAGAGAACATCCCAGAGCCTGGTGAGTACACAACAAATGTACACAATATTCTGCCACAAAACACACACACATCACTGTCAAGGGGAGAGTCAAACCATGCACTCATAGCAATTACACAGCAACCAGAACAGAATCATCCCAAAATGTGTATGTCAGTCAGATAAACACAACACATGCCATCAAAAAAGTTACATCCAACCGTGCCATCACATGTACAAACACAACTACAACTACAGCTAGGCAGTGGCACAAATAGAACTAACAAACACATCCAGACATGTAGCCACCACAACAACACCAACACACAGTGAAGACCACTCAAAGGAAGGAATTCTGTGTATGCTGGCCAAGTCAGTGTAGCCAATAGCATCATGGGAGTCGCAGTCACACATATTGCCCCCCACAACTGTCCCATCAACACCACCATGAACCATGCGCACATCACAGGGAGTGGAGAAGGACTCACAAGATGGCTGACACTGGCTACTGCTGTGGGGAGCACAAGGCCCTGCTGGGAACTGTGCACCAACAAACAGCAGGACACCACTGACTGACATCCTGAGAGACAACTTCCACTCCCTGCAATGCAAGCACGTTCCATGGTGGGATATCTGGCTGGCTGGGTGGGAAGGAGCACTTGAGGCACTGACCATAGTCACAAGCACCTCCCCTCACACCCCCTCAACACAAACTCCACAGAACCCACCTGGTAGAATGCAATGCCTCCCATCCTAACTCAAGATCCCACAAAGAACCACCACCCTGGGTTATGTTGTGTGAAGCACAGGGACACTCTTGGGACTTTTAGCCAAACAACTGCCAGGACAACACTCCCAGCCATCCTGTCAGCACAGCCAGCCCACCCCACAGGGAAGCAGAGTCAAAAGGAAGGAAGCATGGGCATGCTGGGAAGGGGGTGGAGGCAATAGCATGATGGGAGTCGTAGTCACAGCTCTACATCCCCCACCACATGGCCCAGCAAGCTCACACTCACGCATGCACATCCCACAGAGAGTGGAAAGGCCCATCAAAGATGTCTGACACTGTTGCTGTGTCGTGGGGAGCACAAGGGCATGCTGGGAACTGCACACCAACCAACAGCAGGACACCACTGTCAGCCATCTTGCCATTGCTCACACACCCACACATACTGAACTCCCCACAAAAGCAAGTAAGTATGGGAATGCTGGGAAGTGGGGTGGAGGCAATAGCATGATGGGAGTGGCAGTCACAGATATTGGTCACCCTCACAACTGGCCCATCAACACCACCCTGAACCATGCTCACATCACAGGGAGTGGAGAAGGACTCACAAGATGGCTGACACTTGCTACTGCTGTGGGGAGCACAAGGCCCTGCTGGCAACTGTGCACCAACAAACAGCAGGACACCACTGACTGACATCCTGAGAGACAACTTCCACTCCCTGCAATGCAAGCACGTTCCATGGTGGGATATCTGGCTGGCTGGGTGGGAAGGAGGACTTGCAGCACTGACCATAGTCACAAGCACCTCCCCTCACACCCCCTCAACACAAACTCCACAGAACCCACCTGGTAGAATGCAATGCCTCCCATCCTAACTCAAGATCCCACAAAGAACCACCACCCTGGGTTATGTTGTGTGAAGCACAGGGACACTCTTGGGACTTTTAGCCAAACAACTGCCAGGACAACACTCCCAGCCATCCTGTCAGCACAGCCAGCCCACCCCACAGGGAAGCAGAGTCAAAAGGAAGGAAGCATGGGCATGCTGGGAAGGGGGTGGAGGCAATAGCATGATGGGAGTCGTAGTCACAGCTCTACATCCCCCACCACATGGCCCAGCAAGCTCACACTCACGCATGCACATCCCACAGAGAGTGGAAAGGCCCATCAAAGATGTCTGACACTGTTGCTGTGTCATGGGGAGCACAAGGGCATGCTGGGAACTGCACACCAACCAACAGCAGGACACCACTGTCAGCCATCTTGCCATTGCTCACACACCCACACATACTGAACTCCCCACAAAAGCAAGTAAGTATGGGAATGCTGGGAAGTGGGGTGGAGGCAATAGCATGATGGGAGTGGCAGTCACAGATATTGGTCACCCTCACAACTGGCCCATCAACACCACCCTGAACCATGCTCACATCACAGGGAGTGGAGAAGGACTCACAAGATGGCTGACACTGGCTACTGCTGTGGGGAGCACAAGGCCCTGCTGGCAACTGTGCACCAACAAACAGCAGGACACCACTGACTGACATCCTGAGAGACAACTTCCACTCCCTGCAATGCAAGCACGTTCCATGGTGGGATATCTGGCTGGCTGGGTGGGAAGGAGGACTTGCAGCACTGACCATAGTCACAAGCACCCCCCCTCACACCCCCCTCAACACAAACTCCACAGAACCCACCTGGTAGAATGCAATGCCTCCCATCCTAACTCAAGATCCCACAAAGAACCACCACCCTGGGTTATGTTGTGTGAAGCACAGGGACACTCTTGGGACTTTTAGCCAAACAACTGCCAGGACAACACTCCCAGCCATCCTGTCAGCACAGCCAGCCCACCCCACAGGGAAGCAGAGTCAAAAGGAAGGAAGCATGGGCATGCTGGGAAGGGGGGTGGAGGTAATAGCATGATGGGAGTCGTAGTCACAGCTCTACATCCCCCACCACATGGCTCAGCAAGCTCACACTCACGCATGCACATCCCACAGAGAGTGGAAAGGCCCATCAAAGATGTCTGACACTGTTGCTGTGTCGTGGGGAGCACAAGGGCATGCTGGAAACTGCACACCAACCAACAGTAGGACACCACTGTCAGCCATCTTGCCATTGCTCACACACCCACACATACTGAACTCCCCACAAAAGCAAGTAAGTATGGGAATGCTGGGAAGGGGGGTGGAGGCAATAGCATGATGGGAGTAGTAGGCACAGATATTGCTCAGCCTCACAACTGGCCCATCAACACCACCCTGAACCATGCTCACATCACAGGGAGTGGAGAAGGACTCACAAGATGGCTGACACTGGCTACTGCTGTGGGGAGCACAAGGCCCTGCTGGGAACTGCACACCAACCAACAGCAGGACACCACTGTCAGCCATCTTGCCATTGCCCTCACACCCACACACACTGAACTCCCCACAAAAGCAAGTAAGTATGGGAATGCTGGCAAGTGGGGTGGAGGCAATAGCATGATGGGAGTGGCAGTCACAGATATTGGTCACCCCCACAACTGTCCCATCAACACCACCCTGAACCATGCTCACATCACAGGGAGTGGAGAAGGACTGACAAGATGGCTGACACTGGCTACTGCTGTGGGGAGCACAAGGCCCTGCTGGCAACTGTGCACCAACAAACAGCAGGACACCACTGACTGACATCCTGAGAGACAACTTCTCTCCCTGCAATGCAAGCACAGTCCATGGTGGGATAACTGACTGGCTGGGTGGGTGGGAAGGAGGGCCGGCTGTCAAACAAACACAACCAATGCAGACCATGTTCACACCCCAACAAATACATAGCAATGCCCAAATAATGCAGGACAATGTGCCACACCAATATCAACCCCTGACTGTGAAGACTTAGGACAATGCAATGTACAGGCCCGCACCCAGAGGCACAGTCACAACTGTCAGGTGTGTCAACCATTGATGCCTGCAGAAACATAACATACATTGTGTGTGTCTCCCAAAAACAGGTGATGATGGGGACACAGCAGCAGATGCTGAGGAGTCCCAGTCCCAGGCTCAAGAGGATACGGAGCTCACTGGTGTCGTACAGCCTCTGCCCTCCTCGGACGAAGAAGACCAACCTGGCACATCCGGTGCAAGTCTACATGCAGCACCAGCAGGACCACCAGCTGCAGCACCAGCAGGACCACCAGCTGCACCCCCTGCACCCACCCCTCCAACGATGTCAACACAAATACCATCCCTGCCAACATGGACAGAACAAGGAGCAACACCAGCACAGGGACCCTGGACCAACCTGGGGCCATGGACACCACCACCACCACCAACCTCCAAGGTGGACCAGGGTCATCTGTGCGTGCCACTGCACGCACTGCACATGTCAGCAGGGGTGGTGGGAGGGGTGGGAGACAGAGGTCGCTGCTTGCAGAGGTTGCTGGTGTGCATGATGACCCACAACTGGTACGCATAGCTGATGCGTACCAGTCCAGCACCGGAGACCTCAGCCAGGTAGTGGGGCTCCTCAGAGACATGAAACAGCAGCAGGCTGCCCATCATGCCCGCTTGGACTCTCACATGTCCCACGTGGAGTCACACATGTCCCGCGTGGACTCACACATGTCCCGCGTGGAGTCCAAGTGATATGCACTGCATGAGATGACGGCGGTGCACAGGGACATTTTACAATGCCTCCGCCAGATGAACAGCAACGAGTCCACACCTCCCTGTGTGCCAACAACATCTGGTGCTGCCCAAACTGCAACTGCCACAGGGAGGGAGGATGACTCTGGCGGAGAGTCCCCTGCACCGCAGCAGCCTGTACTTGAGGGCCCCCCCCAAGAAGAGGGGTCATCCGAAGAGGGGCAAGTGAGAGGCCGATGGCCAAGCGCAACTCCCAGGAAGCCTGAACCTGTTCTGGATGTTCACCTTTGTGCACAGACTGTTCACCCTGTTGACGGCAACACTACTCCCACACATTGCATGGGGAGTACAAGTTGGACCAATGTCTCAGACAACTGTGGCCCCGATACTGGGGATTCTGTCTACCAGGACATTCAATTCACCTAGGAACTTCTGATTGCAACATTTATGTACAGCACTACCCATCCTATGCACTATTCACATAAATGTATCACAATAAACACACTAATACACCATACTTGCCTCTGTTGTGATTCCAACGTGGGTGCTGTTATGGGGATGATGAACTGCAAAATTACACTGTGTATGCGAACTGCAACAGCAAGTACAACACAGGCATGTGAGTAAAGGCAACGTGACACATATGAGGGAGACACACCACCAGGGCTACACAACACATACACACCTAGGCCATCTGACTCATTGCCTACACTGGTGTTGCCAGGGAAGACGATGCAATGCACAGACACCACACCCATTCCCAGTTGTAGTCAAGTAGCCCACAGGTGCAGAAAGCAAATGGCAGTCAAATGTGTGACCACAGACAACGCACATCACAAAGTGAAGCACAGGTTTATTACACAGTTGCAACATGTCGTAACCACTACAGATGCAAGGTAATCCCACCTGGCAGTGGGCACACAGTCAACAACTGTAGACAGAAGGAAGTCCATGGGTGTGGCGCACATCACCTGTAGGGACACAACAGCTACCACCCTGGAAGTGCAATCACGTCGTCGGTGGACACAGTTGACCAAACGAATCTGAAAGTACCCTGTGAAGGACAGAAATGACACACAGTCAAAAGCAATGGAGTACAGGACAGAACAGCAAAACTCATGCACAATACATGTTACAAGATACCCACCCAGAACCAAGTTAGCATGTCAACACTGTTGGGGAGTACAGCCCACCTGTAAGCACACATCGCAACACACATCCAGTCAAGTAGCCCATGGACACACTCCAACAGCACCAGAGCACCACCTACACATATCATGCCAACTCACATCAATGACATGACACCTCAGGATACTCACATTCAGCTAAAGAAGTTGGTGATGAGCTGTGTGCGGACATCACCCTCATCATCATCATCATCATCGTCACTGGCATCGTGGTCCAGGCCAGGATCCTCCACAGGTGGCGGATGTTGGTCATTGTCATCCTGGATGAGAGGCAACTCCTTCCGCACTGCCAGGTTGTGGAGCATGCAGCAGACGATAATAATCTTGCACACTTTCGCAGGGGCATATGGGAGGGACCCTCCGGTCTTGTCCAGGCAGCGGAAGCGGCTCTTCAGGAGACCAAATGTCCGCTCAATCACTCTCCTGGTCCGACCATGTGCCTCATTGTAGCGCATCTGGGCTGGTGTCGCTGGGGTTCTTGAGGGGTGTCAGCAACCACGGCATGTTGGGGTATCCCGAGTCACCTACGGACAGACAAGTGCACATTAGCTGACTTGGAAAAGTGGGCGGAATACTACAGATCAGATCACACACAATGGCACAAAGTCAGTACACACCGACAAGCCAGGCACGCTGGTTCTGCATCTGTGCCATCATCCTGGGGATGCGACTACTCCTCATCACAAAGGCATCGTGTGCTGAACCAGGGAAACGGGCACACACGGGTGTGATGGTCATGTCTGCAAGACACACCACCAGTGCATTGACCGAGTGGTAGTGCTTGCGGTTCCTGTGGGCCTGTGGTGGTACCAAAGCCACATGTGTCCCATCAATGGAGCCAATGACATGCAGCATCCTCCCCAGGGCATAAAAGTCACTCTTCACGTCAGTGAGTCGTCGCAGTCTAGGGAAATAGATGTACCGGTTCAGGAATAGCAACATTGCCGCCAAAACATCGCGGAGCACACGGCTCAACATGGTCTGTGACATCCCACCAGCAGCCGCCACAGTATGTTGGAAGGTACCGGTGGCAAAGAAGTGTAGGGCTGCCATCACCTTCACCTTGGGGATCAGCGCTGTAGGATACGGCCGGCCAGGCTGCAAATGTGGGGACAACTGCACTGCCAAATCCTCAATCAGCTGCCTGGTGAAGCGGTACCGTCGGATGCTGTCCCGTTCCACCATCGTTGCCAGGTCTGGGAATGGTCGATGGACAGCAGGAGCCCTGCAATGCAGAGGAGAAGTAAGCAAGATTGTCAGTCACCCCACATATGCGGCATTGAACACACTCAATATCCCAACATACATCATTATGAGGCACAACTACATGAAGTGTGCAGTTCCGTAAGGACATGTATGGTACATACATGGCCAACATCTGTCAACACGGGCCAACAAGTGGCATCAATTAGTCCCAGGTTGGCCCATTGGATATCATGAGGCCGTGTCACAGTTCCCATCTCCTGCTGCCGTGTCACAATCACCCCCCACAGTGACATGTGAGGACAGATGTGCCCCAGGCACCACAGCTCAACGACAGGTACTTTCCCAGGGACCCTGTATTGCCACATGGACACTGGCATTACATGGAGTATCATGTATACACCACAGCAAAACAACCATGGCCCCCACAGGTAGTGGTCCCACTTGCCACGGCAGGACAGACATGGACGTCTGTGACACACACACGCACAACATCAAAGTCCATGCACACACAACGTGGATGTGGAGACTGTCTCCCATTGTGCACATGAAATCAGAGACATTGTAAACACTACATGCACACAGACTGTGGAGGACCATCACTATTGTGCCACTGGGACACCCTGGCTCAAACATACCGTCCCACATGGGACTCACGGGGTATGTGACATGACATACACATACACCACCGTGAAATGTGACCATGGCACATGCACAGATATGAACAGTTGCACATCACAGTGGTCATGTACACGTAACACCCAGGATCCTGTCCCCATGAACACGTGCACAGCCTGGGGGTGGCTGCCCACAGGTGACACCCACAGGACAACATGTACACCAACATACACACAATAGGAAATGCAGCCTTACATGCCTTATGATAAAGTTTGGACAGGCTGTCGTGATGTAGGTGTGCCCCTCACTCCCTGGGAGCTATCTGTGGCTGGCATATGTCCATCTGAGACAGGCATGGTGACATATGCCAGTCACTTGTACAGTGATGCGTTGAACAGCAATGGACCGATCGGTGCCCCCGGCCGGCCCATTGCATTCAATGTGTGCGGGTACGCGTTGTACCCCTGTACGCGTTGTACTGCAATGGACCGATCGGTGCCCCGGCCGGCCCATTGCATTCAATGTGTGCGGGTACGCGTTGTACCCCTGTACGCGTTGTACTGCAATGGACCGATCGGTGCCCCCGGCCGGCCCATTGCATTCAATGTGTGCGGGTACGCGTTGTACCCCTGTACGCGTTGTACTGCAATGGACCGATCGGTGCCCCCGGCCGGCCCATTGCATTCAATGTGTGCGGGTACGCGTTGTACCCCTGTACGCGTTGTACCGCAATGGACCGATCGGTGCGCACCCATTGACAATGGCCTTGCCTGGCAACGGACGCGTTTTCGAATTTCGAACGAGTCGGTTGCTGGAAATTCAGTTGGTCACCCACAACAATGTTGCAAAATCATGTATGTCATGAAGTTGAAGATTTGAAGGATGCTGTGGGCGTGTATTGGTGCTGCTATTCCTTGGATTGGCCAGATTCAGAAGATGCAAACGACTTGGACCTATCACTTTGGACACAAGGGACAGTATCTGCCTCTCCAGCACATATATATTGCTGGCTGTTCCCCTGAGAGCTCACTTGCCTGCACTACATGCTCCAGGATGACATCTGCCACTGCACTGCTGCTGTCTCTGCCCCTCTGGACCCTGCAATGGCACGTACTGTGGAGAGAGCCCCAGCCTTCAGCCTTGAGGAGAACCAGGCCCTGCTGGACAGCCTACTTCCACAGTACAGCAAGCTGTATGGGACACCAGGGGAGCAGGTGAGTGTTCTGTGCACTGCCTTTCTGAATGTGCATATTGTCTGACTAGCAAGGCTGAAAGTCTGCACGCCACTGGCTAGCAGGCTCACTGAGTAGTTGTCACCCCCCATAGTGTGTAGTGACATGCACTGGACAGGTATGGTGCAGTGACAGTGCATTTGAACAAGGTTTTACCTCCCATGCAATGATACCATGTAGTGACGTCTGGCAAACTGTCCATGGGCAGCTTTGCACTGCCTGTGTACATCATGTGCCCCTGTGATTGAGACATGTATATACAACTGTGTCATGCACGGATATGTTGCATGTGTAGTAATGGCCTTTTCACTTTGTCATCCTGACAGGTTAATGCCCATCGGAAGCAGGAGATCTGGAAGGACATCGTCCGGGCTGTCCGGTCCGTGGGGGTCTACAAGCGCCGGATCCGCAACTGCCAGAAGAGGTGGCAGGACCTTCGGGCTGGACCCGGAGGATTGCACGGGTCCAGCTGAAGCTGTCGCCTCCTCGCAGGAGGGACGGAACACGGACCCTGACCCCCACATGCTCCAGATCCTGGCGGTGGTGTTTCCAGACCTGGATGGGCAGCTGAAGGCCAGACAGCAGCAAGGAGGGGTGAGTCAAAGACTGCACTGTGAACTCTGTATTACATGCTTTGTGCCCTCCTCTGGCCTGGTTCAACTGCCACAGTGCAGCAGTCATGTTGTCCAGGAGCCATGTCCCTCTATTGTGCACTGCCCACTCCTCATCTGATACCCAGGTGTGGCCCTTACATTCAGGGAATTGTGTCACTTGGGACTGTGTCCTTGCAGTTTGCTTCACTAAAGGTGGGGGACAGCATCTGTTTCCCTAACTCTGTTGTGGGCATCATGGGTGGGTCCATTGTTCACACAACGCCTGTGTTCGGACATGTAATCTGCGTGTTGCTTTGATATGCGGTCCACTTGCTGAGCTGAGCCACCACATGTGCCTGGGGTATGTGGCACACGCCCATGCAGCGGGTGGGAACAATGTTTGGGCCCCAGGAGTGTGCAGATTACGTGTGTCACACATACATAGCCAGCTATCCACTGTCCAGGGCTCATCCCTAATTCATGTGGGGCAGGACAGTCATGCCTACTCCAGGCCATGCAATGCACTCTGTACTCCCACTCCCGTGTATCAGCTGACACATTGTGCGCAGTGATTTGACCCCTCAGGTGTCTGCCTCTGTGTCAGTGTGCTGTGGATCAGTTGCCAGGTCTGCTGGGGTGTTTCTTGGTAGGGGCCCAGCATGCCACTGGAGATGTGACCATAGGAGACGATACTTGTGTGTCACATAGGTGTTTGATCAGCTGCCCGTGCAGACTGGGGTATGCGAATGTGAAGTTCAGGCAGCTGTTCCCCATTCACAGCAGATTGTGAGGGGCTCAGGTTCAGAGGGTAGTGTCACAGGTCTCCCATATGTCCAATAGGTATGACCTGGACAGATGAGGGTTAAGATGATGTGTTGTGTGGGGGATGTACATGTGCACTTGTGCAGCTCCAGGACTTGCATTCCCCATGACCTACTATTGTGACACAGTGCAGAGTGTTGTTGTCTGGCTGCCAAGTCATACATCACTGAGACAGTGATGTATGACTTAGCAGTCATGCCTCCGCCATGGCATGTGTCTACTTATTGGTGATCCTGCAGGGGAGTGACATGTGCTACATGCACACCATTGTGGCGATGGCTATCAGGACATGGGTGCATCATGGTGTCTGTCGCTGGTATGCATCACATGCATTTCCTATTTGACTCTGGGCATCCCTTTCATCCGGAAACCTGTACTGACTCAGTGGCAAGAGCTGTGATGTGTGCATGTCCACATGCTACACCGTGTCCTCTGCACTGTCCAACTACTGTGTAGTTGGTGCATGTGTCCACACTGGGGTGTTGCAATCCAACAGACACCAGACAGATGGGTGCAAGGCCATGTGGGATGTGAGTGCCATGCTTGGCATCAGACTGACAATTGGCTGCTCCTGTTCAGTTAGGGCACTTTTAGCAATGTACAACTAATGATGCCAGGGCTTGCTCTGTAATGTGCTGTGCTCACAGTGGTGTGTGCGTTTGGTGCAGGTGACTGATGTCTGTCTGTTTCCACATTGTTTGCAGATACATCCACGGCCACGGAAGGGGACAGCTCCACGGACCAGGAGGAGCCGGAGAGCCAGACTGGGTCAGCAGCCGAGGAGTGGGCGGAGGGACCCAGTGGCACGGAGGGCGAGGGGAGCCACACCGAGGAGTCCTCAGCACCATCCACCTCAGCTGAGGACCAGAGCAACTCGGAGGATGACTCCCTTATGGAGGCGGGTGTCAGCAGCCACCACACCCCAGCTAGTGTTGCTGTCCCCGCCACCACCAGCACCACCACCGCCCTCCCATCGGCTCCCATTCCCCAGGTCCGTGGAGGCTCCGATGTTCGGGAGCGTGTCTCCTTTGGGCCAGGCACCGCACCCCCTGCCCCTGTGTCCCCTGCTGCCCTGAGTGAGGAGTCTGTGTACCTCCTTCGCCAGCTCCATGTAGGGCAGACAGCCATGCTGAGTGTCCTCCATGCGCACACCGCTCTGGTGTCGTTCATGGAGGGCATCTCATCGGGCATGTCTGACCTACAGAGGGGCAATAGGTCCATGGACTCCTCCCTGACGGCAGCAGTGTCCCTCCTCAGACAGTCCCTCACCCCTCCTGCCTCTGCTCCATCCACACTCCCCAGCACCTTACCCGTCCCAAGCACACACACACTGGCACAGGCACACACCAGCACACACACATCCAGCACACAGACACACACGCCACAAACAAAACGCACACGCACGCACAGTCAGGGGACTGAAACCAGACTCACAGGGGATGGGGCCCTGGAACACACACACGCATCCACGAGCACTGCGCAGTCCTCAGTTGCCTCTCCCTCCAAAACACCCTCCCTTGCCTCACCTGCAACCCCAAAGACCCAGCGCCTCTTCCTCAGTGACCTCGGCCTCTTCCCTCCGATCCAGCTGCTCCAGCATCCAGGGGGAAGAGGAAGCCCACCCACACGGAGCAGAGTGCCCCTCGCCCCCGGACACCCTCCCCCAGGTGCAGACAGACTGAGGCCCCCACCCGCAAGTCTCCCCGGAGTCGTAAGAGCAAGACCCCGCCGCCGCCCTGCAGCTCAGGCACCAGGTCTCCTTCCTCCATCCCTCAGGCCCCCACTCCACAGGTGCCCCCACCACACCCTGCCCCAGGTTCCCCCACCCACAGATATACCATCCCCAAGAGGATCCGGCCTTCTCCCCTGGCACTTGCTCTCCCGGCACCACACCCCCGCTGCGCTTGTCTGTGCCACTGATGTGGTGAGGGTGTCCTCCCCTCTGTCCAGCCCACCTTGCCTGTTCCCCATTCTCCTCCCCTGGTGGTAGGCACTGCAGTGGAGTCCACTACCACCCTGTCTGGCTTGGGCACTGCAGTGGCAGACCTGTCCACTCCATCTGCAGGGTCCACTGCAGTCGTGCCGGCACCCACAACATCTGAGTCATGCCCCCCAGTTGTGCCGGCACACACCATGTCAGACACCTCCACTGCAGTTGTCAGTGGCTCTAAAGCACCCACCACCCCTTCCTGCTTCCTCCTGGTGAGCCCTGATCCTGTCCCTGCGGTGCCTGGCCTGCCCCCCCGGTTGCCCCTCCTAGTGGATTGTCCCTGGTTTTGTGCAGGCATGCGTAGGGTGACATCTGCCACTGTCACCAAGTTTGGACTTTGACAATGGACTGGCCATTGGCCTTTGTGTTTTTTCTGGACTTTGTTTTCATTCCACACATATGCTGAATAAAGCAACTTTCTGTTCTCTAGTGCTTTTGCTTCTGATGTACATGTTGTTGATGATGCTAACCATGCCCTTGCTGCAGTGATGGTGATATTTGGTCTCATGATAATGAAGTGTTACTGTGCAGGAACCCATGTGGTCCAGGGGGAATGTGTCCTATCCTGTGGTGTATCCATGTCATCCATAGCAGCATCTGAGGGTGTCATGTGTTCAGTATTTGGCAATGGGATTTCCTACTTAGATTAGCTATTTCACATCTGTGGCTTCCACCCCTGCACATCTGTTGTGCCTGCCATTGTTCAATTCGTCTACTTCCCTGACCGTGTGGCCATCTCCACTGGACATGCAGGTTTGGGCATCAATGGGGAAGGACTCATCCGTGTAGTCAGTGCAACATTGCTATACAAGTGTGTTGGATCTGTGCTGATGATTCCGTTGGCACTTCCATGACCAGGCTGATGTGACGGGAGCCCTCATTTGGTGCTAATTGTTGATTGTGTGACCAAGTGCTCAGCTGACATGATGGGGCCCTACTGAGGCAACATATGGCACAGCTTTCCTCACACAGGAGTGGAGTCCCCTCATGGCAGTGTGTACACCTGTGACATTGCCTGCGCCCAAGGTGTGTGTTGTATGTGCATGTCTGTGTGTTCACTTCCGTTTAGCTGTGCATGCTGTGATCCCTAGTGTTGTACCTGTTTGTGATGCTTGCTGAGTTGACCTATGTTCGCCCAAAGTCTGCTCCCTGGGTTCTCTGTGATGTGGGTGCATGGCACATTACTGGTCATCAGGGTGTCACCCATAGGTGTGTTTGCTGTCAGGGCTGAGTTTGTGTGCAGACGCAGATGGGTCACAGTCAGGTTTCCCCTTGGCACTTGTTGTTTGCCCCTGTCATGTGATTTCCAGTTTGTGTTATCTTTCAGTGATTGTGACACGTTGTGTGTGTGACTGCTGGCACTCCTCAGGGTCCGGGCTGCAATGTTGGTTGTTGTCTATGTGTGTTCTTTGTGGGTGACCTTGGCTTCTTCATTGGTGTGTGACTGTGGCTGGGATCCCATTGGTTGGTGTGGTATTGCCGTCATGTCCATGTACAGCGTAGTGTGCAGTGTGTCAGACATTCAGGAGTCTTGTTGAGTGGCCATGTGTGATGTGTTTCTGCACCTTGGTTCCCACCCACCACCCTGGAATAGTCATGGGTGCATGTGCAATGTCACCAGTGCATGTGTACTTCACTGCTGCACATTGTTGGAGGTCGAGGGGTGTGGTGTTGAGTGTGTGCAGATGAGAGTTGTTGCCCGGCTAGGCCCTTGCCTCCATGTTGGCCTTGGCTTACTGGCCATGCTGATTGATTTGTGCTTGTGTAGGTGTGATGGTAGTTTGTTGCTCAGGACACATGACTGTGGTTCACAGTGTGAACCACATTTAGCTTTGTCATCACAGTGGGATTGTAATGCAGCCCAGGGTCACCACATTGTGGGGGCCCTGGGGGTGGTGCTGTGGTGTGTCTGTGTCTTGCTGTGTCAGTTGCTGTTCCTACGTGCCTGTGTGACATGTGTGATTTGTGCTCCCTCTCATCTGACAATGCCTGCTTGCCCACATAGGGGATTTGGATCCATGAGTTACCTTTGTGTGGCACTGTATGCACATCTGTATGATTGGTATTCAGGTCTCCTCATGTGTTGTGTGGTTGCCTGGGGACACTGGCACCCCCCCTCACCTGTTGTGTATGATGTGCAGTGTGGGTCTGCCTGTTTGTGTTTGTGCATCTGCACCACTGCATTGGCATATCTTGGGTGTGCCATTGGCTGTATGTAGTTTGGTGGGTTTCCCCTGCTGTCCCTGGGACTCCTAGGTCATCGGTCAGCACAATGATCATGGTTTGTGTGTCCCATTGCTGCCATGGTATGGTATCTGTTCACCTCACATCTGCAGTCTCCACAGGGTATCTGCATTTGTGTGCCCATTGGTGCAAATATGTGGGTCTGCATTCTGATGGTCACTTCTGTCATTGTGTCATTGATGAATGTTGACAGTGTCAGCCCCCATGGGTGTTGTTTGTCTGCACATGGCCAAAGGTATGTCTTATTTGCACTGCAGTATTTGGCTCACCCAATTTATGTTGCAATGGGACACATACACAACTTTGCCACTGATGTGTTTTTTGTTCTGTGACCAGGAATCATCCATGCAGTTTGGCAGTTGCAGCTCTTTCTTTGTCAACACTTACCTTTTGGTCACTGTGATGATGGGGGTTTAGACCCCATTGCCACAATGTTCAAAATGTGCTTCAGCTATGGACCCCACACTTACATTTTGCTCACTGTGATGATGGGGGTTTAGACCCCATTGCCACAATGTTCAAAATGTGCTTCAGCTATGGACCCCACACTTACATTTTGGTCACTGTGATGATGGGGGTATAGACCCCATTGCCACAATGTTCAAAATGTGCTTCAGCTATGGACCCCACACTTACATTTTGCTCACTGTGATGATGGGGGTTTAGACCCCATTGCCACAATGTTCAAAATGTGCTTCAGCTATGGACCCCACACTTACATTTTGCTCACTGTGATGATGGGGGTTTGGACCCCATTGCCACAATGGTCATGGCCTGCTTGCATTTAGGGTGCCACACACATATATGTGTGGCACATGTGCTAGGGGGTCACATTGTATGTTCAAAGTCATGTTCGGTGTTGTAGGCATTTGACACAGTCTACACACGCTTGTCATGGTGTTGGGGGATGTCTTTTTCTTGCATTCCCTAGGTTGTGGTGTGCTGGTTGTGTCATGCATTGTCCATCCTATGAGTGGGGGTGGTAGTAGTGGTAGGCATCCAGCCCCCCTGGGTGAGGGTGGTAGTAGTGGTAGGCATCCAGCCCCCTGGCTAAGGGTGGTAGTAGTGGTAGGCATCCAGCCCCCCTGGCTCAGGGTGGTAGTAGTGGTAGGCATCCAGCCCCCCTGGCTCAGGGTGGTAGTAGTGGTAGGCATCCAGCCCCCTGGCTAAGGGTGGTGGTGGGCAGCCAGCCCCCCCTGGCTAAGGGTGGTAGTAGTGGTAGGCATCCAGCCCCCCCTGGCTCAGGGTGGTAGTAGTGGTAGGCATCCAGCCCCCAATGGCTAAGGGTGGTAGTAGTGGTAGGCATCCAGCCCCCTGGCTAAGGGTGGTAGTAGTGGTAGGCATCCAGCCCCCCTGGCTAAGGGTGGTAGTAGTGGTAGGCATCCAGCCCCCCTGGCTCAGGGTGGTAGTAGTGGTAGGCATCCAGCCCCCCTGGCTAAGGGTGGTAGTAGTGGTAGGCATCCAGCCCCCCTGGCTAAGGGTGGTAGTAGTGGTAGGCATCCAGCCCCCTGGCTCAGGGTGGTAGTAGTGGTAGGCATCCAGCCCCCCTGGCTAAGGGTGGTGGTGGGCATCCAGCCCCCCTGGCTCAGGGTGGTAGTAGTGGTAGGCATCCAGCCCCCCTGGCTAAGGGTGGTAGTAGTGGTAGGCATCCAGCCCCCTGGCTCAGGGTGGTAGTAGTGGTAGGCATCCAGCCCCCTGGCTAAGGGTGGTAGTAGTGGTAGGCATCCAGCCCCCCTGGCTCAGGGTGGTAGTAGTGGTAGGCATCCAGCCCCCCTGGCTAAGGGTGGTAGTAGTGGTAGGCATCCAGCCCCCCCTGGGTAGGGGTGGTAGTAGTGGTAGGCATCCAGCCCCCCCTGGCTCAGGGTGGTAGTAGTGGTAGGCATCCAGCCCCCCTGGCTCAGGGTGGTAGTAGTGGTAGGCATCCAGCCCCCTGGCTAAGGGTGGTAGTAGTGGTAGGCATCCAGCCCCCTGGCTCAGGGTGGTAGTAGTGGTAGGCATCCAGCCCCCTGGCTAAGGGTGGTAGTAGTGGTAGGCATCCAGCCCCCTGGCTCAGGGTGGTAGTAGTGGTAGGCATCCAGCCCCCCTGGCTAAGGGTGGTAGTGGGCATCCAGCCCCCTGGCTCAGGGTGGTAGTAGTGGTAGGCATCCAGCCCCCCCTGGCTAAGGGTGGTAGTAGTGGTAGGCATCCAGCCCCCCCTGGCTCAGGGTGGTAGTAGTGGTGGGCATCCAGCCCCCCCTGGCTAAGGGTGGTGGTGGGCATCCAGCCCCCCCTGGCTCAGGGTGGTAGTAGTGGTTGGCATCCAGCCCCCCCTGGGTAGGGGTGGTAGTAGTGGTAGGCATCCAGCCCCCCCTGGCTCAGGGTGGTAGTAGTGGTAGGCATCCAGCCCCCCCTGGCTAAGGGTGGTAGTAGTGGTAGGCATCCAGCCCCCCCTGGCTCAGGGTGGTAGTAGTGGTAGGCATCCAGCCCCCCCTGGCTCAGGGTGGTAGTAGTGGTAAGCATCCAGCCCCCGCTGGCTAAGGGTGGTAGTAGTGGTAGGCATCCAGCCCCCCCTGGCTCAGGGTGGTAGTATTCGTAGGCATCCAGCCCCCCTGGCTCAGGGTGGTAGTAGTGGTAGGCATCCAGCCCCCCCTGGCTAAGGGTGGTGGTGGGCATCCAGCCCCCCCTGGCTCAGGGTGGTAGTAGTGGTAGGCATCCAGCCCCCCCTGGCTAAGGGTGGTAGTAGTGGTAGGCATCCAGCCCCCCCTGGCTCAGGGTGGTAGTAGTGGTAGGCATCCAGCCCCCCCTGGCTAAGGGTGGTAGTAGTGGTAGGCATCCAGCCCCCCCGGCTCAGGGTGGTAGTAGTGGTAGGCATCCAGCCCCCCCTGGCTAAGGGTGGTGGTGGGCATCCAGCCCCCCATGGCTAAGGGTGGTAGTAGTGGTAGGCATCCAGCCCGCCCTGGCTCAGGGTGGTAGTAGTGGTAGGCATCCAGCCCCCCTGGCTAAGGGTGGTAGTAGTGGTAGGCATCCAGCCCCCTGGCTCAGGGTGGTAGTAGTGGTAGGCATCCAGCCCCCCTGGGTAAGGGTGGTAGTAGTGGTAGGCATCCAGCCCCCTGGCTCAGGGTGGTAGTAGTGGTAGGCATCCAGCCCCCTGGCTAAGGGTGGTAGTAGTGGTAGGCATCCAGCCCCCTGGCTCAAGGTGGTAGTAGTGGTAGGCATCCAGCCCCCCCTGGCTAAGGGTGGTAGTAGTGGTAGGCATCCAGCCCCCCCTGGCTCAGGGTGGTGGTAGTGGTTTCATCCAGCCCCCCTGGCTAAGGGTGGTGGTGGGCATCCAGCCCCCCCTGGCTAAGGATGGTAGTAGTGGTAGGCATCCAGCCCCCCTGGCTAAGGGTGGTAGTAGTGGTATGCATCCAGCCCCCCCTGGCTCAGGGTGGTAGTAGTGGTAGGCATCCAGCCCCCCCTGGGTAGGGGTGGTAGTAGTGGTAGGCATCCAGCCCCCCGTGGGTGAGGGTGGTAGTAGTGGTAGGCATCCAGCCCCCTGGCTCAGGGTGGTAGTAGTGGTAGGCATCCAGCCCCCTGGCTCAGGGTGGTAGTAGTGGTAGGCATCCAGCCCCCCTGGCTAAGGGTGGTAGTAGTGGTAGGCAACCAGCCCCCTGGCTCAGGGTGGTAGTAGTGGTAGGCATCCAGCCCCCCTGGCTAAGGGTGGTAGTAGTGGTAGGCATCCAGCCCCCCTGGCTAAGGGTGGTAGTAGTGGTAGGCATCCAGCCCCCCCTGGCTAAGGGTGGTGGTGGGCATCCAGCCCCCCCTGGCTAAGGGTGGTAGTGGTGGTAGGCATCCAGCCCCCCCTGGCTCAGAGTGGTAGTAGTGGTAGGCATCCAGCCCCCCCTGGCTAAGGGTGGTTGTAGTGGTAGGCATCCAGCCCCCCCTGGCTCAGGGTGGTAGTAGTGGTAGGCATCCAGCCCCCCCTGGGTAGGGGTGGTAGTAGTGGTAGGCATCCAGCCCCCTGGCTCAGGGTGGTAGTAGTGGTAGGCATCCAGCCCCCCTGGCTAAGGGTGGTAGTAGTGGTAGGCATCCAGCCCCCTGGCTCAAGGTGGTAGTAGTGGTAGGCATCCAGCCCCCCTGGCTAAGGGTGGTAGTAGTGGTAGGCATCCAGCCCCCTGGCTCAGGGTGGTAGTAGTGGTGGGCATCCAGCCCCCCTGGCTAAGGGTGGTAGTAGTGGTAGGCATCCAGCCCCCCTGGCTCAGGGTGGTAGTAGTGGTAGGCATCCAGCCCCCTGGCTCAGGGTGGTAGTAGTGGTAGGCATCCAGCCCCCTGGCTAAGGGTGGTGGTGGGCATCCAGCCCCCTGGCTTAGGGTGGTAGTAGTGGTAGGCATCCAGCCCCCTGGCTAAGGGTGGTAGTAGTGGTAGGCATCCAGCCCCCTGGCTCAGGGTGGTAGTAGTGGTAGGCATCCAGCCCCCTGGCTCAGGGTGGTAGTAGTGGTAGGCATCCAGCTCCCGCTGGCTAAGGGTGGTAGTAGTGGTAGGCATCCAGCCCCCCCTGGCTCAGGGTGGTAGTAGTGGTAGGCATCCAGCCCCCCCTGGCTCAGGGTGGTAGTAGTGGTAGGCATCCAGCCCCCTGGCTAAGGGTGGTGGAGGGCATCCAGCCCCCTGGCTCAGGGTGGTAGTAGTGGTAGGCATCCAGCCCCCCTGGCTAAGGGTGGTAGTAGTGGTAGGCATCCAGCCCCCTGGCTCAGGGTGGTAGTAGTGGTAGGCATCCAGCCCCCCTGGCTAAGGGTGGTAGTAGTGGTAGGCATCCAGCCCCCTGGCTCAGGGTGGTAGTAGTGGTAGGCATCCAGCCCCCTGGCTAAGGGTGGTGGTGGGCATCCAGCCCCCTGGCTAAGGGTGGTAGTAGTGGTAGGCATCCAGCCCCCCTGGCTCAGGGTGGTAGTAGTGGTAGGCATCCAGCCCCCCTGGCTAAGGGTGGTAGTAGTGGTAGGCATCCAGCCCCCTGGCTCAGGGTGGTAGTAGTGGTAGGCATCCAGCCCCCCTGGGTAGGGGTGGTAGTAGTGGTAGGCATCCAGCCCCCTGGCTCAGGGTGGTAGTAGTGGTAGGCATCCAGCCCCCCTGGCTAAGGGTGGTAGTAGTGGTAGGCATCCAGCCCCCCTGGCTCAAGGTGGTAGTAGTGGTAGGCATCCAGCCCCCCTGGCTAAGGGTGGTAGTAGTGGTAGGCAGCCAGCCCCCTGGCTCAGGGTGGTAGTAGTGGTGGGCATCCAGCCCCCTGGCTAAGGGTGGTGGTGGGCATCCAGCCCCCCTGGCTAAGGATGGTAGTAGTGGTAGGCATCCAGCCCCCTGGCTAAGGGTGGTAGTAGTGGTATGCATCCAGCCCCCTGGCTCAGGATGGTAGTAGTGGTAGGCATCCAGCCCCCCCTGGGTAGGGGTGGTAGTAGTGGTAGGCATCCAGCCCCCCCTGGGTGAGGGTGGTAGTAGTGGTAGGCATCCAGCCCCCCTGGCTCAGGGTGGTAGTAGTGGTAGGCATCCAGCCCCCTGGCTCAGGGTGGTAGTAGTGGTAGGCATCCAGCCCCCTGGCTCAGGGTGGTAGTAGTGGTAGGCATCCAGCCCCCTGGCTAAGGGTGGTGGTGGGCATCCAGCCCCCCTGGCTAAGGGTGGTAGTAGTGGTAGGCATCCAGCCCCCTGGCTCAGGGTGGTAGTAGTGGTAGGCATCCAGCCCCCCTGGCTAAGGTGGTAGTAGTGGTAGGCATCCAGCCCCCTGGCTCAGCGTGGTAGTAGTGGTAGGCATCCAGCCCCCCTGGGTAGGGGTGGTAGTAGTGGTAGGCATCCAGCCCCCTGGCTCAGGGTGGTAGTAGTGGTAGGCATCCAGCCCCCTGGCTAAGGGTGGTAGTAGTGGTAGGCATCCAGCCCCCCCTGGCTCAAGGTGGTAGTAGTGGTAGGCATCCAGCCCCCCCTGGCTAAGGGTGGTAGTAGTGGTGGGCATCCAGCCCCCCCTGGCTCAGGGTGGTAGTAGTGGTGGGCATCCAGCCCCCCCTGGCTAAGGGTGTTGGTGGGCATCCAGCCCCCCCTGGCTAAGGATGGTAGTAGTGGTAGGCATCCAGCCCCCCTGGCTAAGGGTGGTAGTAGTGGTATGCATCCAGCCCCCCCTGGCTCAGGGTGGTAGTAGTGGTAGGCATCCAGCCCCCCCTGGGTAGGGGTGGTAGTAGTGGTAGGCATCCAGCCCCCCCTGGGTGAGGGTGGTAGTAGTGGTAGGCATCCAGCCCCCTGGCTCAGGGTGGTAGTAGTGGTAGGCATCCAGCCCCCTGGCTCAGGGTGGTAGTAGTGGTAGGCATCCAGCTCCCCTGGCTAAGGGTGGTAGTAGTGGTAGGCATCCAGCCCCCCTGGCTCAGGGTGGTAGTAGTGGTAGGCATCCAGCCCCCCTGGCTAAGGGTGGTAATAGTGGTAGGCATCCAGCCCCCTGGCTAAGGGTGGTAGTAGTGGTAGGCATCCAGCCCCCTGGCTAAGGGTGGTGGTGGGCATCCAGCCCCCTGGCTAAGGGTGGTAGTAGTGGTAGGCATCCAGCCCCCTGGCGCAGGGTGGTAGTAGTGGTAGGCATCCAGCCCCCTGGCTAAGGGTGGTTGTAGTGGTAGGCATCCAGCCCCCTGGCTCAGGGTGGTAGTAGTGGTAGGCATCCAGCCCCCCTGGGTAGGGGTGGTAGTAGTGGTAGGCATCCAGCCCCCTGGCTCAGGGTGGTAGTAGTGGTAGGCATCCAGCCCCCCCTGGCTAAGGGTGGTAGTAGTGGTAGGCATCCAGCCCCCCCTGGCTCAAGGTGGTAGTAGTGGTAGGCATCCATCCCCCCGTGGCTAAGGGTGGTAGTAGTGGTAGGCATCCAGCCCCCCTGGCTCAGGGTGGTAGTAGTGGTGGGCATCCAGCCCCCTGGCTAAGGGTGGTAGTAGTGGTAGGCATCCAGCCCCCTGGCTCAGGGTGGTAGTAGTGGTAGGCATCCAGCCCCCCTGGCTCAGGGTGGTAGTAGTGGTAGGCATCCAGCCCCCCTGGGTAGGGGTGGTAGTAGTGGTAGGCATCCAGCCCCCTGGCTCAGGGTGGTAGTAGTGGTAGGCATCCAGCCCTCCTGGCGAAGGGTGGTAGTAGTAGTAGGCATCCAGCCCCCTGGCTCAGGGTGGTAGTAGTGGTAGGCATCCAGCCCCCTGGCTCAGGGTGGTAGTAGTGGTAGGCATCCAGCCCCGCTGGCTAAGGGTGGTAGTAGTGGTAGGCATCCAGCCCCCTGGCTCAGGGTGGTAGTAGTGGTAGGCATCCAGCCCCCCTGGCTCAGGGTGGTAGTAGTGGTAGGCATCCAGCCCCCTGGCTAAGGGTGGTGGTGGGCATCCAGCCCCCTGGCTCAGGGTGGTAGTAGTGGTAGGCATCCAGCCCCCCTGGCTAAGGGTGGTAGTAGTGGTAGGCATCCAGCCCCCCTGGCTCAGGGTGGTAGTAGTGGTAGGCATCCAGCCCCCTGGCTAAGGGTGGTAGTAGTGGTAGGCATCCAGCCCCCTGGCTCAGGGTGGTAGCAGTGGTAGGCATCCAGCCCCCTGGCTAAGGGTGGTGGTGGGCATCCAGCCCCCTGGCTAAGGGTGGTAGTAGTGGTAGGCATCCAGCCCCCCTGGCTCAGGGTGGTAGTAGTGGTAGGCATCCAGCCCCCTGGCTAAGGGTGGTAGTAGTGGTAGGCATCCAGCCCCCCTGGCTCAGGGTGGTAGTAGTGGTAGGCATCCAGCCCCCTGGGTAGGGGTGGTAGTAGTGGTAGGCATCCAGCCCCCTGGCTCAGGGTGGTAGTAGTGGTAGGCATCCAGCCCCCCCTGGCTAAGGGTGGTAGTAGTTGTAGGCATCCAGCCCCCCCTGGCTCAAGGTGATAGTAGTGGTAGGCATCCAGCCCCCCCTGGCTAAGGGTGGTAGTAGTGGTAGGCATCCAGCCCCCCCTGGCTCAGGGTGGTAGTAGTGGTGGGCATCCAGCCCCCCCTGGCTAAGGGTGGTGTTGGGCATCCAGCCCCCTGGCTAAGGATGGTAGTAGTGGTAGGCATCCAGCCCCCTGGCTAAGGGTGGTAGTAGTGGTATGCATCCAGCCCCCCCTGGCTCAGGGTGGTAGTAGTGGTAGGCATCCAGCCCCCCCTGGGTAGGGGTGGTAGTAGTGGTAGGCATCCAGCCCCCCCTGGGTGAGGGTGGTAGTAGTGGTAGGCATCCAGCCCCCCTGGCTCAGGGTGGTAGTAGTGGTAGGCATCCAGCCCCCTGGCTCAGGGTGGTAGTAGTGGTAGGCATCCAGCCCCCTGGCTAAGGGTGGTAGTAGTGGTAGGCATCCAGCCCCCTGGCTCAGGGTGGTAGTAGTGGTAGGCATCCAGCCCCCTGGCTAAGGGTGGTAGTAGTGGTAGGCATCCAGCCCCCTGGCTAAGGGTGGTAGTAGTGGTAGGCATCCAGCCCCCTGGCTAAGGGTGGTGGTGGGCATCCAGCCCCCGTGGCTAAGGGTGGTAGTAGTGGTAGGCATCCAGCCCCCCTGGCTCAGGGTGGTAGTAGTGGTAGGCATCCAGCCCCCTGGCTAAGGGTGGTTGTAGTGGTAGGCATCCAGCCCCCCTGGCTCAGGGTGGTAGTAGTGGTAGGCATCCAGCCCCCTGGGTAGGGGTGGTAGTAGTGGTAGGCATCCAGCCCCCTGGCTCAGGGTGGTAGTAGTGGTAGGCATCCAGCCCCCTGGCTAAGGGTGGTAGTAGTGGTAGGCATCCAGCCTCCCTGGCTCAAGGTGGTAGTAGTGGTAGGCATCCAGCCCCCTGGCTAAGGGTGGTAGTAGTGGTAGGCATCCAGCCCCCTGGCTCAGGGTGGTAGTAGTGGTGGGCATCCAGCCCCCTGGCTAAGGGTGGTGGTGGGCATCCAGCCCCCCTGGCTAAGGATGGTAGTAGTGGTAGGCATCCAGCCCCCTGGCTAAGGGTGGTAGTAGTGGTATGCATCCAGCCCCCTGGCTCAGGGTGGTAGTAGTGGTAGGCATCCAGCCCCCCTGGGTAGGGGTGGTAGTAGTGGTAGGGCATCCAGCCCCCTGGGTGAGGGTGGTAGTAGTGGTAGGCATCCAGCCCCCCTGGCTCAGGGTGGTAGTAGTGGTAGGCATCCAGCCCCCCTGGCTCAGGGTGGTAGTAGTGGTAGGCATCCAGCCCCCTGGCTAAGGGTGGTAGTAGTGGTAGGCATCCAGCCCCCTGGCTCAGGGTGGTAGTAGTGGTAGGCCTCCAGCCCCCTGGCTAAGGGTGGTAGTAGTGGTAGGCATCCAGCCCCCCCTGGCTAAGGGTGGTAGTAGTGGTAGGCATCCAGCCCCCCCTGGCTCAGGGTGGTAGTCGTGGTAGGCATCCAGCCCCCCCTGGCTAAGGGTGGTGGTGGGCATCCAGCCCCCCTGGCTCAGGGTGGTGAGTGGTAGGCATCCAGCCCCCTGGCTAAGGGTGGTAGTAGTGGTAGGCATCCAGCCCCCCTGGCTCAGGGTGGTAGTAGTGGTAGGCATCCAGCCCCCTGGCTAAGGGTGGTAGTAGTGGTAGGCATCCAGCCCACCCTGGCTCAGGGTGGTAGTAGTGGTGGGCATCCAGCCCCCCTGGCTAAGGGTGGTGGTGGGCATCCAGCCCCCTGGCTAAGGGTGGTAGTAGTGGTAGGCATCCAGCCCCCTGGCTAAGGGTGGTAGTAGTGGTAGGCATCCAGCCCCCTGGCTCAGGGTGGTAGTAGTGGTAGGCATCCAGCCCCCCTGGCTAAGGGTGGTAGTAGTGGTAGGCATCCAGCCCCCTGGCTCAGGGTGGTAGTGGTGGTAGGCATCCAGCCCCCTGGGTAAGGGTGGTAGTGGTGGTAGGCATCCAGCCCCCTGGGTGAGGGTGGTAGTAGTGGTAGGCATCCTGCCCCCTTGGGTAGGGATGGTGGTGCGCATTCAGGCCCCTGTGTGCATATGTGGCATTGGTGATGGGCATCCCGCCCCTATGGTGCTGCTGTTGCTGGTGTAAGTATATTCTGCATCCCTCTGTGTGTGTGTGATGTGTCGTGTACGTGTTGTATGTGTTTTGTGGTTGGTGTCTGACTTACCTTCTGCGCCGTACGCGTCCGTGCCTGTTCCGGTAGTAAATGTAGAATATTGGTATGATCGGGACGAAGGGATTCATGGTTGGTTCGTGTCGTTCGTCCTTCTCGTTGCTTCGCGTCGTCCTCGTCGCTTCGCGTCGTCCTCGTCGCTGGCGTGTTCGTCTCGTAGCCGTGGATTGTGTTGTGGCGCGAATCGGAGCTTATGTGCGCCTCTCCCGGATGCTTTGACGTGCCGTGCGTAGCGACTGGTTCGGCGCGTACGGGAAGCGCATCGTACTTGTTCGGCCGGACGGAGCTGCATTTTCCCTTCCGTGCGACTCGATTCAGCGTTTTCGGATTCGCCTCGGTCGGAGAACAGGACCTGGTTTGGGTGAGTACGGCTCGGCCGGATTCTGTGCTGTTGTGCGCATCGTACTTACTCGTTCGGTGTGCTGTACGGATCGGTCGGGAAACAGGCTTTCGCATGGCTTTTTTCCCGACCGAATGGTATTGGGTGCGCCTCCGACTGAGATCGGAATCGGCCCCTATGTGTCCTGCATGACTAAACATGTTAATACAAAACTCCGTATTAGAAAGTTGGGTCATAGATAGTATTTGAGGATATACATTAAGAATGGTATTACATAGCAACGTATATTTAGGCAGTTCAGACAGAGCTAATTTATATTTGGCTTTAAGATCTTCAAAAGTATTAAACATATCTCCATGACATATATCAGCAACAAAGAAAACACCAGCAACAATCCACAAATTCCAAAAAGAATTATGTTTATGGTACCGGAGTTTGGGATTAAACCAAAGAGAAACTTTGTTGGCAGATGTAATGGTTACAGAGAATGTTTCATCAAATGATAAAAGGGCAGTCTTAAAAGTTGAAATAATGGGTGATCTTTTACCAACTGAACTATTAGCCATGGTAAGAAATGCAGATAACGGAGCCAGTATATTCCTCTCCAGAGTAAGTCATTTAGGAGATTTAGAAGGAGAGGGATTATGGAACCACAACGAACATTGTGCTACAAGAAATGATACATGGTTTCTTTTCAAATCTGGAAGACCAACCCCTCCTTCACATTTAGGCATTTGCAGAGTCTTGAAACTAATGCGTGCAGGCTTATTGTTCCATATAAATTTAGTAAATAATTTATAAAGGTTTACAAAAAAGTGGAAGGAAAAGAAAGGGGTAACATGGACAGCAAATAGAGGATTTGCGGAGTTATATACATTTTAATTGCCTCAATACATCCCCACCAATTTCAATGAAGATTAGACCATCAATCCAGTTTCTCTATAGTACTGGATAATAATGTAGAACAATTGGTTTCAACTGTACTTTTAATCAAATTGGCAAATGTTATGCCTAGATATTTGAGTGCCTTTGGAGACCATAGTATATGAGTATTTGCCAACATTGTAGAATTACAAAAAGTTTAATGGAAAAAACTTGTCTTGTTAATGATCAATGAGTATCCAGAGACTGTAGCATAACTAGAAATAATATTAAGAATAACGGGTAGGGAGACAAGAGGATCCTTGACATACAATAACACATCATCTGCATAAGCAGAAACTTTAATAGAAGTATTCCTCAAAGCAACACCAGTATATTTGTCACTAATGCGGAGGGAACACAAAAGGGGTTCGATGGCAATAAGAAATAACAAAGGGGAAAGTGGGAAACCCTCACGCGTGCCTCTATATAAACGGAATGGGGATGAAGAAACACCGTTAACATTAATAGAGGCTGAGGGCGCCGAGTATAATGGTTTAGTCATGTTAAGAAATGTTGGTCCAAACTGAAAAGCTTCCAGTGTATTGAATAGAAATTGCCAGTTTACTTTATCAAATGCCTTTTCCGCATCTAAGGCCAATACTCCAACTGGACTACTGACATCTTTAGCAAGGGACAAGGCATGGCAAAGCAAGCGAGTATTATGAGCAGACAACCTACCCTTCATAAAGCCCGTCTGATCAGGCTGAATAATTGAGGGGAGGAGGGGTGATAATCTATTTGCTAAAATGTTGGCATATATTTTACAATCCTGATTAATTAGGGATATGGGACGATAGTTAGAAACCATAGTAGGATCCTTGTTTGGCTTAGGGAGGACAATAATTGTGGCTTCATTAAAGGAGCCACCCATCAGGGAAGTGTGTTGAAACTCCGTAAATAATGAAAGTAGGATAGGAGATAGTTGGTCTTGAAAACCTTTGTAAAATTCAGCCAGAATACCATCTGGACCAGATGTTTTTGGGGAGTTTAATGCTCTAATATCTGTAATTATTTCTTCAATATTAATAGGTTTTTCTAAAGCTAGTCTATCAGAGTTAGAAATTTGAGGTAAATGACAAGTGTTAAGGAAATCAACGAGGATTTTATTTTGCAGGGTAAGAGGTTCATGGTATAAGGAGGAGTAGAAGGATAAAAACTCTTTCAAAATTTCTTCAGTATTTGTCATTAATTTACTGTTACTTGTTTTGATGATAGGGATTTGAATTTTATCACATTTAATTAATATATAGTTAGCTAACAGTCTGCCAGATTTGTTTGAGTTAAAATAAAAATTTGCTTTTTCTTTCGAGATAAGTAATCCTGCTCTTTTACTAAGCATACAATTGTATTCATATCTATATTTTTTAAGTTGGCACTGATATTGTGGATCTCGAGATGAAACGATTAGTCTTTCCAAGGTTGCTATGTGTTTTTCTAATTTGGAAAGATGGGTATAAAATGATTTATTGTCATGAGCCATAATAGAGATTGTAACACCTCAAATGTAGGCATTAAAGGCATCCCAGTGGACAATTTTAGAGGTATCACTTGGATTATTATGCAAAAAATACTCACTAATGGCCGAGGCAAGTTTTTTAGAATTAGTTGAATTAAGAACTATATCAGAGTTCATTCTCCATCGTTTATGGAAATATGAGGATCTAAGAGAAGTAAGGAAAAAGAGATTAGGGCATGATTGGAAATTGTGATAGGGTGAATAACGGATTCACTAATCATATGGCATAGGTTTTGTGAAGTCAATAGGTAATCAATCCTAGAAAAGGAGGAATGAGCATTGGAATAAAAAGTAAAATCTTTATCAGTAGGATGTTCTAGTCTCCAAAAATCAACCAATTTAGTAACAGAGAGCAATGATTTAAAAGCCAAAAAGGATTTGTTAGGTCGAAATGCAAATGCGGAAGAATGGTCCACTAAGGGGTCCTAGATGAGATTAAAATCACCACCCACAATAATGAACGAGTTACCTAATTTTAATATTTCAGTAGAAACATATGACCAAAAAGAAGGGTCATCTGATGTAGGGGCATATATTGACAAGGCTTAAAATATGTTTGTGAATTTTGACGAGCATAAACAAACCTACCATCTGAGTCGTGATGGTGAGATATTAGCTGTATTTGTGCTTTACGGGAAAAAAATATAGCTACACCATTTTTACATTTTGCAGCAGGAGATGAAATCATACTTACCACCCATCCTTTAGACATAGGGGGTCATTAGGATAGCGGGCGGATCGCCACCGCCCGTATGACGGTGGCGATCCACCCGCTATTTTCCACTGCCCGCTTCACATTTCCCCACCACCATATTACAATGGCGGTGGGGACCCAGGCGGACGGAAAGACCGTCTGCCGGTTTTCCACCGGTAGGCAATCGGCCCGATTGCCTACTGGGCAGAAAAGGCCTGCAATATGGTGGCGTGCCTTGCAGGCACCACCATCCATATTACGATGGTCGGCAGTGCAGGGCTTTCCATGGCGGTGACTCCGCCATGGAAAGCCAGGCGGATTCCACTTTCGGGGGCCCGTTGCGGGCCCCAAGATGTTGGGGGGGTGGGGGGTGCACATGGGGGGTACCTATGGTACCCCCCTGCATTGTCATGGACATGGTGGTAGGCACCTAGCGGTGCCTGTCACCTTGTGCATGACGATGCACACAGTGCATTCACAGTGCACCGCCCGCCACAATGCTGGGAATGGAGGATGCCACCGCCACGGTGGCGGTGGCATCCTAATCGCCTGTGTGGGACCACCGCACCACTGGCGGCCGGTCCCAGCACCGCTAGGGTGGCGGGCGGACAAAAGCCCGCCCGTCATCCTAATAAGCCCCATAGTATTTAACATATTATCATCCACATGTGTTTCTTGTAATAAACAAATATCAACATTAAACTTCTTTAAATATTCTAACACTGTACGTCTTTAAACAGAGTACCTCAGCCCCTTAACATTAAAAGAAACAACAACTAACTTATGTGGTGTGGCCATACCCAGTTGTAAGAGAGAGAAGATAGATAGACAGAGTAGCCCATATAAAAAAGACAGACAACACATAATGAGGTCAATCTCCAGGACCTCATATCAAGTAGAGCAGTAGAGACGTTGGTACAAAACAAGAGTAGCCACCTTGTGTACACCTGCTATAATAAACAAAGTAACATCCTTTAATAAGAGGGGAAACACATTAGCCTGCAGTTCCGGAAGGGTGAGAGTTTATGAGAAGAGGGTCATGCTGGTCCAGAAACTGTAATAAATCTGAAGGTGAAGAGAAAGTCTTGAAGACATCATTCTTCCAGATGCGCATAACAGAAGGGTCGAAGAGGCCATATTTGTATCCAGCTTCACGGAACGCGGTCTCAATTCAGAAAACTGACCTCTGATTTGAACTGTCTCTTTTGCAAAGTCTTGATGTATAAACACTTTGATTCCTTCTATCAAAAGAGATGGGATCTCTCGTGCAACTTTCCTTATAAGAAGTAGGTGATGATGCCTCAGAACTTTAAATATGAATTGTCTCGGTTTAACCTGGCGGGGTTTTCGAATAGAGGGTATTCTATGAGCTTTATCAATTTCAAACCGGTCTAAAAATTTGATGTTTAAAAGCTTGGGTAATAAATTTTCGAAGAAAAGACGACAACTTTGTCCTTCAACTCCTTCAGGAACATTAAATATGTGTAAATTGTACTGCCTATTTCTGTTTTCCAAATCTAGTAAACAGCACTGAAGAGAGGCAACCTGAGGGACAAGTGGAGCCATATTTGTAATAACTCTAGTATTGTCACGAATTTAATCTTGTTGTCTGCGACTTTCACAGATAGGGAGGCAATATCTCTCTAAATATTTTTAATATCCAAGGATATGGTGTCAGTATTTGTATGAATAGCTTGAATTTCCTCCAATATTTTTGATATTGAGGTGTCTTGTGAGTCCATAGCTTTAGTCTTCGCAGGAGGCGGAGAAATAGCTTGCTTCCTTTTATTTGAGTGGTTAGATAACAATTTAGGGGTCGATTCCGATCTCGGTCGGTAGGGCTCCGAATCGGATTCGGCTTTACCGGATCCGAGTCGGAGGCTCTGTTTCCAACCGATTCGTACAGTCGTCCGAGCGAGCAAGTACGATGCGAGTGAACGCGAAATCGCCGACCGACTCGTTTCCGTGTCCGACCCGCTCCGTCCGACTTGGTCGCACTCGATTCGTGGCGCGCAATGGAGACGTTTTCCGACCGAGCCAGTACGATGGACGCGTCGGACAGCCGGATCGAGTCGGAGCGTCCGGCTCGAAAAAGCACCCGGAGCTGGACTTGGGGGTCCGTGCCGGACCCCCCTGCACCCGTAGCCGTACGAGTCGAACACAGGGGGGACCCAAGGGTCCCCCCTATACATGCGTGAACGGTGCGGATGGCACCAACGCGTACCCACTACAGGGGGCCTCCTTGTTCGCGACGTACCCATTGAGTCCGACCGAATCGAGTCCGGCAGCATGCGGCCGCATCGTACTCGCTCGGTCGGTCTGCAGGAGTCCGGCTCGGTCGGAAATCTCTCCGGATCCGGCTCGGTCGGAGAGTTTTCCGACCCAGATCGGAATCAGCCCCTTAGATTCCATGTTGTAATACAGAGAGATATATAGTAATAATGAGTGACTTGAGTGTTGAAATAATTAACAACAGGCCAAACTGAAGATATGTATGGCTCTTATACCAGTTATCAATATAAGCTAAGGGGAAGCACAGCAAAAAGAGTTTAAATTAGAAGGAAAAAATCCCCTTTAAAGTTAATGAGTAAGGGATTCAGGAATCCAGGTTAAAAAAATCCCTTTAAGGGGGCGGCAAGCTTCTCAGAAGAGGAGGTGTTGAGGGAGAAATGCCCGCCTCCACCTCACCTCACACCGAGCCCAGCAGAAGAAAGGAGCCTCAGCTGAGGAGATCAAAACAGAGCCTACCGCACTACACAGACCCTCATGAAATGCCTCCAAATCGCTCCTGCAGGTTGTCCCCAGAACAAAGAAGGTCTGCCACTGGAAACTGCTCCCCACAAACTACTCTATCAGCAGAAAACGACCGTCGATAAGGCAGGTGAGCACGGAGCTCAGATAGCGGAGGCCATCTTGGTTCGTGCGCGCTGCCGTCTCCCCAGGAATACACTTCTAAGTCCCCCAAGATGTGGTGGATGCCAAAAGAATCTTGGGGTGTCAGGCAGTGACCACCAGCAAAGTTCAGTCCAAGTTCTTGTTGCCACTGGTCAGTTGGGAATTTCCAGAAAGAGGCCTCTTGCTGCTTGGTGTGTGCCTGTGTCCATACATGAGGTCAGCCAACAGATCCTTGGAGTTTATGTCTTTATCCTGAGTAGGGGTAGCAGATCAAGTCCTCCTCTGTTCTTTCACAAATTCAAAAATTATTCTGAGGAGGTGCCTTGGGGTTTCACACTTTTGCCTGGCACCAGCTAGTTGGTGAGGGTGACTCTGGGAGTCTTTCCTCCCTGCCTAATTTTTCAGTAGTCCCTGTTTGTTTTCCCACAAATAGTCCTGAAAGTAATGCTCTAAGGCAATACAAAGATGGCCGGAGTCTTCAGTCACACCTGGGCTCTGAAGCTTGGAGGTGTGTAAGGGAGTGGACTGTGGACATTACCAGTATCCTTCCACAAATACCAGTAAAATCCAGTTTGAAATAGTCCCTGGACCCACAATAAACCAGGAGAAAGTGGTTTGGTAAGATAGATGCAGAGTCCCTCAGGACTAGACTGGGTTACTGGCATCCTCTTTGCTTCCTTTCAAGAGGATGCCAGTAACCCAGTCAGTCTGTTACATGTGGTTCAAACAGACTTATCAGATAAGATTTAACATTGTGGTGTCAACAGAATGGCAGTCCCCCACCCGGTTCACTGATAGAATATCAACCACCAAAATATCCTCATACACAAATATCGAGTTATAAATATTGATGTCAAAAATATCGACATCCTATATTTATAATGGTAAGCACAAAAATATTGAAAACAAATATTGATGTAAAAAATATAGTTGTACAAAATATTGTTTTTAATATATGTATAAAAATAATATTAAATATATTAAATAATAAAATTAACTTAAAAAATTAGATTTAATATACATTTTAACAAATATAACAAATAAATGTAATTAAAAAAATGTAAACATACGTATATAAAATGTAATATATATATATATATTTGTATAAAATTGATCAGTAATGAGAGATTAGAGCTGAAATAATGTATATAACATTGATACAGAGTAGGAAGGACGATACATTGTTTTTCATAAAATTGGCCGTTTATTTAGATCGTAGGATTGGTAAATAAGATTTGTGTGCTAGAGAGAATGATAACTATAGTATTTTTTACTTTGTTAAAATGGCCGCCGCTAGTATCATTATTCTAAATAGCACTTTTTGGTGTAGTCCACTATCTATGTTTATTTTTTAAAAGCACTGTGTATATAATTCGTATTCTAAATGCTTCTCATGAGCGTGATCAAGGCGTAAGCCGAAACGCGTCGTTTGAGCCATTAAAACTTTATTGAGCAAGCAAGAGCGTCCGAGTAATTCTTGTGGAAGTGAAGAAGGAGTTATTGAAATACAGGGTTGCCGGTAACCCGCACTCGGACCGCCCGTGACAGCCTCTGCACCCAACCGGGATCGTTGTGAGGTGTTGTTCAAGGTTGTGAGGCTGACCCCATCTCTGAATTGGCCGCCGGAGCAGTAAAGGACCTGGTATTGAGCAAGTCCTGTGGCGCAATTTATAACCGTGGATGAAAAGCAAGAACGTGGAAGTACCTGCCTGCCGGTCAACATACATTGTTTTGCAGAGAGAAGCCTGGTTGCTCAGGATCAGACGGTGAAACCTTTCCGGGTACAGTGGAGCAGTACTTGGCATCGGAGGACGCGGGAGTCCGTTCCAGTGACGAGGGTGAGGGTGAATCCGGTCCAGGTTTTGAGTCACCAGGGTGTTATCTCGGCAAATCAGAAGGGCTGGGAGCCGACAGTATTGCGAGACGGAGGAGTCTGGCTGTCGGCACTTGCATGCTATTTTGAGGATCATATGAACAATGGCTGCAGCTCTGGAAGCTAAAAGGAAGGAAACGGCTAATAAACTTTTCTTTACACAAGGAGTGGCAAGTGGGAGCACACTGATCCTAGCGCATAACATTACGGAAGAAATCAAGGTACAAACGCTTTATAACCAACTGGAGAAATTACACAAAAAATAACTTTCCAAATGGTGGGAAGCAGAATCTCTTCAGAGGTATATAGATGTGGGACGTGTGCCCAGAGGACTTCGTATATTTACAATTCCTACGTATGAAGACCCGGACCCAGAAATGTTAGAGGAGTGGTCTAACAATTCTGCGGCATGTTCTGGAACAATGTTACGTATTTTGGTCAAGTATGCGCTAAAAGATAGAAGCAAATTATTGGTGGAAATTGATGCAATACTTTTGGAGTTGAGTAAAATGGTGACAACTGAAGCACTAGAGGAATATATGAAAAATCTACTGATTCGAATGGCCAAATTGGAGGAAGAGATAACAGTGAAGAAACAGCGCAAATTCCTCAGGGATTTTAAGGATTATCAAGCTGGCCGCAACCTGACCTTCCACAGAAAATATGACTACATGTTTGAGAACAAAGAAGGAAGTGCAGTGGCAACACTAACGACAACATCCACAATGAGGGATATTAGTGAAAGTGACATCTCTGATGGAAGTTTATCGGATACTTCTGTCACAGCACTTAATCAAGCAAGCAGTCAAGTTCAGCAGAAGAAGAGCAGTAATTTTTTACAGCAGTTTCAGATGATGAACAAAGAAAGGACAGGATTTTATCAGGAACAGACAGTTCAGAGAGGCAGAGGTCGCGGCAACAGAGGAAAAACACGAGGAACAAACAAGCCAAAGCAAGGAGCAAGAAGCATAGAAGGAATGCCCGTGGGAATGGAGACAAGGGGCAAGAAAATAAAACCATGACTGTGGTAAATTTGTCCCAACGGGTTCTCTCCGTGGAAGAGATGGAGCTCCTTTCATTAGGTTTGTCATTTTGTCCTTCTAACAACTTGAATTTTGCACAGACTAGGATTGATTTGTTTTATTTTTCGAGAAAGTTGAAATTAAAAAAGTGGTTTAATACACAATGTAGAACTCCGAAGGTGGGGGTTGGAGCAGTTCAATTGAGCAATTTAAATATTGATGACATTGAGATCTTGCATACTATGGGGCCGATTCCGATCTCGGTCGGAGGCGCACCCAATACCATTCGGTCGGGAAAAAAGCCATGCGAAAGCCTGTTTCCCGACCGATCCGTACAGCACACCGAACGAGCAAGTACGATGCGCACAACAGCAAAGAATCCGGCCGAGCCGTACTCACCCAAACCAGGTCCTGTTCTCCGACCGAGGCGAATCCGGAAACGCCGAATCGAGTCGCACGGAAGGAAAAATGCAGCTCCGTCCGGCCGGACAAGTACGATGCGCTCTCCGTACGCGCCGAACCCGTCGCTACGCACGGCACGTCAAAGCATCCGGGAGAGGCGCACATAAGCTCCGATTCGCGCCACAACACGATCCACGGCTCCGAGACGAACACGCAGCGACGAGGACGACGCGACGAGGCGAAGCGACGAGGACGAGGCGAAGCGTCGAGGACGACGCGAAGCAACGAGAAGGACGAACGACACGAACCAACCATGAATCCCTTCGTCTCGATCATACCAATATTCTACATATACTACCGGAACAGGCACGGACGCGTACGGCGCAGAAGGTAAGCCAGACACCAACCACAAAACACATACAACACGTACACGATACATCACACACACAGGGATGCAGAATATACTTACACCAGCGACAGCAGCACCATAGGGGCGGGATGCCCATCACCAATGCCACATATGCACACAGGGGCCTGAATGCGCACCACCACCCCTACCCAGGGGGGCAGGATGCCTACCACCACTACCACCCTCACCCAGGGGGGCAGGATGCCTACCACTACTACCACCCTCACCCAGGGGGGGCAGGATGCCTACCACTACTACCACCCTTAGCCAGGGGGGGCAGGATGCCCACCACTACTACCACCCTCACCCAGGGGGGCAGGATGCCTACCACTACTACCACCCTCAGCCAGGGGGGCAGGATGCCTACCACTACTACCACCCTTAGCCAGGGGGGCAGGATGCCCACCACTACTACCACCCTCACCCAGGGGGGCAGGATGCCTACCACTACTACCACCCTCACCCAGGGGGGCAGGATGCCTACCACTACTACCACCCTTAGCCAGGGGGCAGGATGCCCACCACTACTACCACCCTCACCCAGGGGGGCAGGATGCCTACCACTACTACCACCCTCAGCCAGGGGGGCAGGATGCCTACCACTACTACCACCCTTAGCCAGGGGGGCAAGATGCCCACCACTACTACTACCCTCACCCAGGGGGGCAGGATGCCTACCACTACTACCACCCTCAGCCAGGGGGGCAGGATGCCTACCACCACTACCACCCCCACCCATAGGATGGACAATGCATGACACAACCAGCACACCACAACCTAGGGAATGCAAGAAGAAGACATCCCCCCAACACCATGACAAGCGTGTGTAGACTGTGTCAAATGCCTACAACACCGAACATGACTTCGAACATACAATGTGACCCCCTAGCACATGTGCCACACAAATATGTGTGTGGCACACACAACGCAAGCAGGCCATGACCATTGTGGCAATGGGGTCCAAACACCCATCATCACAGTGACCAAAAGGTAAGTGTGGGGTCCATAGCTGCAGCACATTTTGAACATTGTGGCAATGGGATCCAAACCCCCATCATCACAGTGACCAAAAGGCAAGTGTGGGGTCCATAGCCGCAGCACATTTTGAACATTGTGGCAATGGGGTCCAAACCCCCATCATCACAGTGACCAAAAGGTAAGTGTTGACAAAGTAAGAGGTGCAACTGCCAAACTGCATGGATGATTCCTGGTCACAGAACAACAAACACATCAGTGGCAAAGTAGTGTATGTGTCGCATTGCAACATAAATTGGGGGAGCCAAATCCTGCAGTGCAAATAAGACATAACTTTGGCCATGTGCAGACAAACAACACCCATGGGGGCTGACACCGTCAACAATCATCAATGACACAATGACAGAAGTGACCATCCGAATGCAGACCCACATATTTGCACCAATGGGCACACACATGCAGATACCCTGTGGAGACTGCAGATGTGAGGCGAACAGATACCATACCATGGCAGCAATGGGACACACAATGAACAATTAGCACCAAATGAGGGCTCCCGTCCCATCAGCCTGGTCATGGAAGTGCCAACGGAATCATCAGCACAGATCCAACACACTTGTATAGCAATGTTGCACTGACAACACAGATGGGTCCTTCCCCATTGATGCCCAAACCTGCATGTTCACTGGAGATGGCCACACAGTCAGGGAAGTAGACGAATAGAACAATGGCAGGCACAACAGATGTGCAGGGGTGGAAGCCACAGATGTGTAATTGCCAATCTAAGTAGGAAATCCCATTGCCAAATACTGAACACATGACACCCTCAGATGCTGCTATGGATGACATGGATACACCACAGGATAGGACACATTCCCCCTGGACCACATGGGTTCCTGCACAGTAACACTTCATTATCATGAGACCAAATATCACCATCACTGCAGCAAGGGCATTGTTAGCATCATCAACATCATGTACATCAGAAGCAAAAGCACTAGAGAACAGAAAGTTGCTTTATTCAGCATATGTGGCATTAAAAGTAGAAGTCCGGTAGAACATAAACAAAGGCCAATGGCCAGTCCATCAACAAAGTCACAAGTGGGTGACAGTGGCAGATGCCACCCTACACATGCCTGCACAAAACCAGGGACAATCCACTAGGAGGGGCAACCGGGGGGTAGGCCAGGCACCGCAGGGACAGGATCAGGGCTCACCAGGAGGAAGCAGGGAAGGGGTGATTGGTGCTGAAGAGCCACTGACAACTGCAGTGGAGGTGTCTGACATGGTGTGTGCCGGCACAACTGGGGGGCATGGCTCAGATGTTGTGGGTGCCGGCACGACTGCAGTGGACCCTGCAGATGGAGTGGACAGGTCCGCCACTGCAGTGCCCAAGTCAGACAGGGTGGTAGTGGACTCCACTGCAGTGCTTACCACCAGGGGAGGAGAATGGGGAACAGGCAAGGTGGGCTGGACAGAGGGGGAGGACACCCTCACCACATCAGTGGCACAGACAAGCGCAGCGGGGGGTGTGGTGCCGGGAGAGCAAGTGGCAGGGGGAGAAGGCCGGAGCCTCGTGGGGCTGGTATATCTGTGGGTGGGGGAACCTGGGGCAGGGTGTGGTGGGGGCACCTGTGGAGTGGGGGCCTGAGGGATGGAGGAAGGAGACCTGGTGCTTGAGCTGCAGGGCGGCGGCGGGGTCTTGCTCTTAGCACTCCGGGGGGACTTGCGGGTGGGGGCCTCAGTCTGTCTGCGCCTGGGGGAGGGTGTCCGGGGGCGAGGGGCACTCTGCTCCGTGTGGGAGGGCTTCCTCTTCCCCCTGGATGCTGGGGCAGCTGGATCGGAGGGGAAGAGGCCGAGGTCACTGAGGAAGAGGCGCTGGGTCTTTGGGGTTGCAGGTGAGGCAAGGGAGGGTGCTTTGGAGGGAGAGGCAACTGAGGACTGTGCAGTGCCCGTGGATGCGTGTGTGTGTACCAGGGCCCCATCCCCTGTGAGTCTGGTTTCAGTCCCCTGACTGTGCGTGCGTGTGCGTTTAGTTTGTGGCGTGTGTGTCTGTGTGCTGGATGTGTGTGTGCTGATGTGTGCCTGTGCCGGTGTGTGTGTGCTTGGGACGGGCAAGGTGCTGGGGAGTGTGGATGGAGCAGAGGCAGGAGGGGTGAGGGACTGTCTGAGGAGGGACACTGCTGCCGTCAGGGAGGAGTCCATGGACCTGTTGCCCCTCTGTAGGTCAGACATGCCCGATGAGATGCCCTCCATGAACGACACCAGCTGAGTCAACAGTGCGGTGTGCGCATGGAGGACACTCAGCATGGCTGTCTGCCCTACATGGAGCTGGCGAAGGAGGTACACAGACTCCTCACTCAGGGCAGCAGGGGACACAGGGGCAGGGGGTGCGGTGCCTGGGCCAAAGGAGACACGCTCCTGAACATGGGAGCCTCCACGGACCTTGGGAATGGGAGCCGATGGGAGGGCGGTGGTGGTGCTGGTGGTGGCGGGGACAGCAACACTAGCTGGGGTGTGGTGGCTGCTGACACCCACCTCCACAAGGGAGTCATCCTCCGAGTTGCTCTGGTCCTCAGCTGAGGTGGATGGTGCTGAGGACTCCTCGTTGTGGCTCCCCTCGCCCTCCGTGCCACTGGGTCCCTCCGACCACTCCTCGGCTGCTGACCCAGTCTGGCTCTATGGCTCCTCCTGGTCCGTGGAGCTGTCCCCTTCCGTGGCCGTGGATGTATCTGCAAACAATGGGGAAACAGACAGACATCAGTCACCTGCACCAAACGCACACACCACTGTGAGCACAGCACATCACAGAGCAAGCCCTGGCATCATTAGTTGTACATTGCTAAAAGTGCCCTAACTGAACAGGAGGAGCCAATTGTCAGTCTGATGCCAAGCATGGCACTCACATCCCACATGGCCTTGCACCCATCTGTCTGGTGTCTGTTGGATTGCAACACCCCAGTGTGGACACATGCACCAAGTACACAGTAGTTGGACAGTGCAGAGGACACGGTGTGGACACATCACAACTCTTGCCACTGAGTCAGTACAGGTTTCCGGATGAAAGGGATGCCCAGAGTCAAATAGGAAATGCATGTGATGCATACCAGCGACAGACACCATGATGCACCCATGTCCTGATAGCCAGCGCCACTATGGTGTGCATGTAGCACATGTCACTCCCCTGCAGGACCACCAATAAGTTGACACATGCCATGGCAGAGGCATGACTGCTAAGTCATACATCACTGTCTCAGTGATGTATGACTTGGCAGCCAGACAACAACACTATGCACTGTGTCACAATAGTAGGACATGGGGAATGCAAGTCCTGGAGCTGCACAAGTGCACATGTACATCCCCCACACAACACATCATCTCAACCCTCATCTGTCCAGGTCACACCTATTGGACATATGGGAGACCTGTGACACTACCCTCTGAACCTGAGCCCCTCACAATTTGCTGTGAATGGGGAACAGCTGCCTGAACTTCACATTCGCATACACTAGTCTGCACGGGCAGCTGATCAAACACCTATGTGACACACAAGTATCGTCTCCTATGGTCACATCTCCAGGGGCATGCTGAGCCCCTACCAAGAAACACCCCAGCAGTCCTGGCAACTAATCCACAGCACACTGACACAGAGGCAGACACCTGAGGGGTCAAATCACTGTGCACAATGTGTCAGCTGATACATGGGAGTGGGAGTACAGAGTGCATTGCATGGCCTGGAGTAGGCATGACTGTCCTGCTCCACATGAATGAGGGATGTGCCCTGGACAGTGGATAGCTGGCTATGTATGTGTGACACACGTAATCTGCACACTCCTGGGGCCCAAACATTGTTCCCACCTGCTGCATGGGCGTGTGCCACATACCCCAGGCACATGTGGTGGCTCAGCTCAGCAAGTGGACCGCATATCAAAGCAACACGCAGATCACATGTCCAAACCCAGGCGTTGTGTGAACAATGGACTCACCCATGATGCCCACAACAGAGTTAGGGAAACAGATGCTGTCCCCCACCTTTAGTGAAGCAAACTGCAAGGACACAGTCCCAAGTGACACAATTCCCTGAATGTAAGGGCCACACCTGGGTATCAGATGAGCAGTGGGCAGTGCACAATAGAGGGACATGGCTCCTGGACAACATGACTGCTGCACTGTGGCAGTTGAACCAGGCCAGAGGAGGGCACAAAGCATGTAATACAGAGTTCACAGTGCAGTCTTTGACTCACCCCCTCCTTGCTGCTGTCTGGCCTTCAGCTGCCCATCCAGGTCTGGAAAGACCACCGCCAGGATCTGGAGCATGTGGGGGGTCAGGGTCCGTGTTCCGCCCCTCCTGCGAGGAGGCGACAGCTTCAGCTGGACCCGTGCAATCCTCCGGGTCCAGCCCCGAAGGTCCTGCCACCTCTTCTGGCAGTTGCGGATCCAGCGCTTGTAGACCCCCACGGACCGGACAGCCCGGACGATGTCCTTCCAGATTTCCTGCTTCCGATGGGCATTAACCTGTCAGGATGACAAAGTGAAAAGGCCATTACCACACATGCAACATATCCGTGCATGACACAGTTGCATATACATGTCTCAATCACAGGGGCACATGATGTACACAGGCAGTGCAAAGCTGACCATGGACAGTTTGCCAGACGTCACTACATGGTATCATTGCATGGGAAGTAAAACCATGTTCAAATGCACTGTCACTGCACCATACCTGTCCAGTGCAAGTCACTACACACTATGGGGGGTGACAACTACTCAGTGAGCCTGCTAGCCAGTGGCGTGCAGACTCTCAGCCTTGCTAGTCACACAAAATGCACATTCAGAAAGGCAGTGCACAGAACACTCACCTGCTCCCCTGGTGTCCCATACAGCTTGCTGTACTGTGGAAGTAGGCTGTCCAGCAGGGCCTGGTTCTCTTCAAGGCTGAAGGCTGGGGCTCTCTCCACAGTACGTGCCATTGCAGGGTCCAGAGGGGCAGAGACAGCAGCAGTGCAGTGGCAGATGTCGTCCTGGAGCATGTAGTGCAGGCAAGTGAGCTCTCAGGGGAACAGCCAGCAATATATATGTGCTGGAGAGGCAGATACTGTCCCTTGTGTCCAAAGTGATAGGTCCAAGTCGTTTGCATCTTCTGAATCTGGCCAATCCATGGAATGGCAGCACCAAAACACGCCCACAGCATCCTTCAAATCCTCAACTTCATGGCATACATGATTTTGCAACATTGTTGTGGGTGACCAACTGAATTTCCAGCAACCGACTCGTTCGAAATTCGAAAACGCGTCCGTTGCCAGGCAAACCCATTGTCAATGGGTGCGCACCGATCGGTCCATTGCGGTACAACGCGCACAGGGGTACAACGCGTACCCGCACACATTGAATGCAATGGGCCGGCCGGAGGCACCGATCGGTCCATTGCAGTTCAATGCGCACAGGGGTACAACGCGTACCCGCACACATTTAATGCAATGGGCCGGCCGGAGGCACCGATCGGTCCATTGCGGTACAACGCGCACAGGGGTACAACGCGTACCCGCACACACTGAATGCAATGGGCCGGCCGGAGGCACCGATCGGTCCATTGCGGTCCAACGCGCACAGGGGTACAACGCGTACCCGCACACATTGAATGCAATGGGCCGGCCGGAGGCACCGATCGGCCCATTGCAGTTCAACGCGCACAGGGGTACAACGCGTACCCGCACACATTGAATGCAATGGGCCGGCCGGAGGCACCGATCGGTCCATTGCGGTACAACGCGCACAGGGGTACAACGCGTACCCGCACACATTGAATGCAATGGGCCGGCCGGAGGCACCGATCGGTCCATTGCGGTACAACGCGCAAAGGGGTACAACGCGTACCCGCACACATTGAATGCAATGGGCCGGCCGGAGGCACCGATCGGTCCATTGCGGTACAACGCGCACAGGGGTACAACGCGTACCCGCACACATTGAATGCAATGGGCCGGCCGGAGGCACCGATCGGTCCATTGCGGTACAACGCATCACTGTACATGTGACTGGCATATGTCAGCATGCCTGTCTCAGATGGACATATGCCAGCCACAGTTAGCTCCCAGGGAGTGAGGGGCACACCTACATCACGACAGCCTGTCCAAACTTTATCATAAGGCATGTAATGATGCATTTCCTATTGTGTGTATGTTGGTGTACATGTTGTCCTGTGGGTGTCACCTGTGGGCAGCCACCCCCAGGCTGTGCACGTGTTCATGGGGACAGGATCCTGGGTGTTACGTGTACGTGACCACTGTGATGTGCAACTGTTCATATCTGTGCATGTGCCATGGTCACATTTCACAGTGGTGTATGTGTATGTCATGTCACATACCCCGTGAGTCCCATGTGGGACGGTATGTTTGAGCCAGGGTGTCCCAGTGGCACAATAGTGATGGTCCTCCACAGTCTTTGTGCATGTAGTGTTTACAATGTCTCTGATTTCATGTGCACAATGGGAGACAGTCTCCACATCCACGTTGTGTGTGCATGGACTCTGATGTTGTGCGTGTGTGTCACAGACGTCCATGTCTGTCCTGCCGTGGCAAGTGGGGCCACTACCTGTGGGGGTCATGGTTGTTTTGCTGTGGTGTATACATGATACTCCATGTAATGCCAGTGTCCATGTGGCATTACAGGGTCCCTGGGAATGTACCTGTCGTTGAGCTGTGGTGCCTGGGGCACATCTGTCCTCACATGTCACTGTGGGGGGTTATTGTGACACGGAAGCAGGAGATGGGAACTGTGACACGGCCTCATGATATCCAATGGGCCAACCTGGGACTAATTGATGCCACCTGTTGGACCGTGTTGACAGATGTTGGCCATGTATGTACCATACATGTCCTTCCGGTACTGCACACTTCATGTAGTTGTGCCTCATAATGATGTATGTTGGGATCTTGAGTGTGTTCAATGCCGCATATGTGGGGTGACTGACAATCTTGCTTACTTCTCCTCTGCACTGCAGGGCTCCTGCTGTCCATCGGCCATTCCCAGACCTGGCAACGATGGTGGAACGGGACAGCATCCGACGGTACCGCTTCACCAGGCAGCTGATTGAGGATTTGGCAGTGCAGTTGTCCCCACATTTGCAGCCTGGCCGGCCGTATCCTACGGCGCTGACCCCCAAGGTGAAGGTGATGGCAGCCCTACACTTCTTTGCCACTGGTACCTTCCAACATACTGTGGCGACTGCTGGTGGGATGTCACAGACCATGTTCAGCCGTGTGCTCCGCGATGTTTTGGCGGCAATGTTGCTCTTCCTGAACCGGTACATCTATTTCCCTAGACTGCGACGACTCACTGACGTGAAGAGTGACTTTTATGCCCTGGGGAGGATGCTGCATGTAATTGGCTCCATTGATGGGACACATGTGGCTTTGGTACCACCACAGGCCCAGGAGCAGGCCTACAGGAACCGCAAGCACTACCACTCGGTCAATGCACTGGTGGTGTGTCTTGCAGACATGACCATCACACACGTGTGTGCCCGTTTCCCTGGTTCAGCACACGATGCCTTTGTGATGAGGAGTAGTCGCATCCCCAGGATGATGGCACAGATGCAGAACCAGCGGGCCTGGCTTGTCGGTGTGTACTGACTTTGTGCCATTGTGTGTGATCTGATCTGTAGTATTCCGCCCACTTTTCCAAGTCAGCTAATGTGCACTTGTCTGTCCGTAGGTGACTCGGGATACCCCAACATGCCGTGGTTGCTGACACCCCTCAGGAACCCTGTGACACCTGCCCAGATGCGCTACAATGAGGCACATGGTCGGACCAGGAGAGTGATTGAGCGGACCTTTGGTCTCCTGAAGAGCCGCTTCCGCTGCCTGGACAAGACCGGAGGGTCCCTCCCATATGCCCCTGCGAAAGTGTGCAAGATTATCATCGTCTGCTGCATGCTCCACAACCTGGCAGTGCGGAAGGAGTTGCCTCTCATCCAGGATGACAATGACCAACATCCGCCACCTGTGGAGGATCCTGGCCTGGACCACGATGCCAGTGACGATGATGATGATGATGGTGATGGTGATGTCCGCACACAGCTCATCACCAACTTCTTTAGCTGAATGTGAGTATCCTGAGGTGTCATGTCAATGATGTGAGTTGGCATGATGTGTGGGTGGTGCTCTGGTGCTGTTGGAGTGTGTCCATGGGCTACTTGACTGGATGTGTGTTGCGATGTGTGGTGACAGGTGGGCTGTACTCCCCAACAGTGTTGACATGCTAACTTGGTTCTGGGTGGGTATCTTGTAACATGTATTGTGCATGGGTTTTGCTGTTCTGTCCTGTACTCCATTGCTTTTGACTGTGTGTCATTTCTGTCCTTCACAGGGTACTTTCAGATTCGTTTGGTCAACTGTGTCCACCGACGACGTGATTGCACATCCAGGCTGGTAGCTGTTGTGTCCCTACAGGTGATGTGCGCCACACCCATGGACTTCCTTCCGTCTACAGTTGTTGACTGTGTGCCCGCTGCCAGGTGGGGTTACCTTGCATCTGTAGTGGTTACGGCATGTTGCAACTGTGTAATAAACCTGTGCTTCACTTTGTGATGTGCGTTGTCTGTGGTACACATTTGAGTGCCATTTGCTTACTGCACCTGTGGGCTACTTGACTACAACTGGGAATGGGTGTGGTGTCTGTGCATTGCACCGTCTTCCCTGGCAACATCAGTGTAGGCAATGAGTCAGATGGCCTAGGTGTGTATGTGTTGTGTAGCCCTGGTGGTGTGTCTCCCTCATGTGTGTCACGTTGCCTGTACTCACATGCCTGTGTTGTCCTTGCTGTTGCAGTTCGCATACACAGTGTAATTTTGCAGTTCATCATCCCCATAACAGCACCCACGTTGGAATCACGACAGAGGCAAGTATGGTGTATTAGTGTGTTTATTGTGATACATTTGTGTTAATAGTGCATAGGATGGGTTGTGCTGTACATAAATCTTGCAATCCCAAGTTCCTAGGTGAATTGAAAGTCCGGGTAGACAGGATCCCCAGTATCGGGGCCACAGTTGTCTGACACATTGGTCCAACTTGTACTCCCCATGCAATGTGTGGGAGTAGTGTTGCCGTCAACAGGGTGAACAGTCTGTGCACAAAGGCGAACATCCAGAACAGGTTCAGGCTTCCTGGGAGTTGCGCTTGGCCATCGGCCTCTCACTTTTCCCTCCTCGGACGACCCCTCTTCTTGGGGGGGGGCCCTCAAGTACAGGCTGCTGCGGTGCAGGGGACTCTCTGCCAGAGTCCTCCTCCCTCCCTGTGGCAGTTGCAGTTTGTTCGGCACCAGATGTTGTTGGCACACAGGGAGGTGTGGACTGGTTGCTGTTCATCTGGCGGAGGCATTGTAAAATGTCCCTGTGCACCGCCGTCATCTCATGCAGTGCATCCCACTTGGACTCCACGCGGGACATGTGTGAGTCCACACGGGACATGTGTGACTCCACGTGGGACATGTGGGAGTCCAAGCGGGCATGATGGGCAGCCTGCTGCTGTTTAATGTCTCTGAGGAGCCCCACTACCTGGCTGAGCTCTCCGGTGCTGGACTGGTACGCATCAGCTATGCGTACCAGTTGTGGGTCATCATGCACACCAGCAACATCTGCAAGCAGCGACCTCTGTCTCCCACCCCTCCCACCACCCCTGCTGACATGTGCAGTGTGTGCAGTGGCACGCACAGATAACCCTGGTCCACCTTGGGGGTTGGTGGTGGTGTCCATGGCCCCAGGTTGGTCCAGGGTCACTGTGCTGGTGTTGCTCCTTGTTCTGTCCATGTCGGCAGGGATGGTATTCGTGGTGACAGTCGTTGGAGGGGTGGGTGCAGGGGGTGCAGCTGGTGGTCCTGCTGGTGCTGCAGCTGGTGGTCCTGCTGGTGCTGCATGTTGACTTGCACCGGATGTGCCAGGTTGTTCTTCATCGTCCGAGGAGGACAGAGGCTGTACGACGCCAGTGAGCTCGGCATCCTCTTGAGCCTGGGACTGGGACTCCTCAGCGTCTGCTGCTGTGTCCCCATCATCACCTGTTTTTGGGAGACACAAACAATGTATGTCATGTTTCTGCAGGCATCAATGGTTGACACACATGACAGTTGTGACTGTGCCTCTGGGTGCGGGCCTGTACATTGCATTGTCCTAAGTCGTCACAGTCAGGGGTTGATATTGGTGTGGCACATTGTCCTGCATTATTTGGGCATTTCTATGTATTTTCTGGGGTGTGAACATGGTCTGCATTGGTTGTGTTTGGTTGACAGCCGGCCCTCCTTCCCACCCACCCAGCCAGTCAGTTATCCCACCATGGAACGTGCTTGCATTGCAGGGAGTGTAAGTTGTCTCTCAGGATGTCAGTCAGTGGTGTCCTGCTGTTTGTTGGTGCACAGTTGCCAGCAGGGCCTTGTGCTCCCCACAGCAGTAGCCAGTGTCAGCCATCTTGTGAGTCCTTCTCCACTCCCTGTGATGTGAGCATGGTTCAGGGTGGTGTTGATGGGACAGTTGTGGGGGTGACCAATATCAGTGACTACGACTCCCATCATGCTATTGCCTCCACCCCTTCCCAGCATGTCCATGCTTCCTTCCTTTTGATTCTGCTTCCCTGTGGGGTGGGCTGGCTGTGCTGACAGGATGGCTGGGAGTGTTGTCCTGGCAGTTGTTTGGCTAGAAGTCCCAAGAGTGTCCCTGTGCTTCACACAACATAACCCAGGGTGGTGGTTCTTTGTGGGATCTTGTGTTAGGATGGGGGGCATTGCATTCTACCAGGTGGGTTCTGTGGAGTTTGTGTTGGGGTGTGTGTGAGGGGAGGTGCTTGTGACTATGGTCAGTGCTGCAAGTCCCCCTTCCCACCCAGCCAGCCAGATATCCCACCATGGAACGTGCTTGCATTGCAGGGAGTGTAAGTTGTCTCTCAGGATGTCAGTCAGTGGTGTCCTGCTGTTTGTTGGTGCACAACTGCCAGCAGGGCCTTGTGCTCCCCACAGCAGTAGCCAGTGTCAGCCATCTTGTGAGTCCTTCTCCACTCCCTGTGATGTGAGCATGGTTCAGGGTGGTGTTGATGGGACAGTTGTGGGGGTGAGCTATGTCTGTGACTACAACTCCCATCATGCTATTGCCTCCACCCCCCTTCCCAGCATGCCCATGCTTCCTTCCTTTTGATTCTGCTTCCCTGTGGGGTGGGCTGGCTGTGCTGACAGGATGGCTGGGAGTGTTGTCCTGGCAGTTGTTTGGCTAGAAGTCCCAAGAGTGTCCCTGTGCTTCACACAACATAACCCAGGGTGGTGGTTCTTTGTGGGATCTTGTGTTAGGATGGGGGCATTGCATTCTACCAGGTGGGTTCTGTGGAGTTTGTGTTGGGGTGTGTGTGAGGGGAGGTGCTTGTGACTATGGTCAGTGCTGCAAGTCCCCCTTCCCACCCAGCCAGCCAGATATCCCACCATGGAACGTGCTTGCATTGCAGGGAGTGTAAGTTGTCTCTCAGGATGTCAGTCAGTGGTGTCCTACTGTTTGTTGGTGCACAGTTGCCAGCAGGGCCTTGTGCTCCCCACAGCAGTAGCCAGTGTCAGCCATCTTGTGAGTCCTTCTCCACTCCCTGTGATGTGAGCATGGTTCAGGGTGGTGTTGATGGGACAGTTGTGGGGGTGAGCTATGTCTGTGACTACGACTCCCATCATGCCATTGCCTCCACCCCACTTCCCAGCATTCCCATACTTACTTGCTTTTGTGTGGAGTTCAGTGTGTGTGGGTGTGAGAGCAATGGCAAGATGGCTGACAGTGGTGTCCTGCTGTTGGTTGGTGTGCAGTACCCAGCATGCCCTTGTGCTCCCCACGACACAGCAACAGTGTCAGACATCTTTGATGGGCCTTTCCACTCTCTGTGGGATGTGCATGCGTGAGTGTGAGCTTGCTGGGCCATGTGGTGGGGGATGTAGAGCTGTGACTACGACTCCCATCATGCTATTACCTCCACCCCCTTCCCAGCATGCCCATGCTTCCTTCCTTTTGACTCTGCTTCCCTGTGGGGTGGGCTGGCTGTGCTGACAGGATGGCTGGGAGTGTTGTCCTGGCAGTTGTTTGGCTAGAAGTCCCAAGAGTGTCCCTGTGCTTCACACAACATAACCCAGGGTGGTGGTTCTTTGTGGGATCTTGTGTTAGGTTGGGGGGCATTGCATTCTACCAGGTGGGTTCTGTGGAGTTTGTGTTGGGGGGTGTGTGAGGGGAGGTGCTTGTGACTTTGGTCAGTGCTGCAAGTCCCCCTTCCCACACAGCTAGCCAGATTTCCCACCATGGAACGTGCTTGCATTGCAGGGAGTGTAAGTTGTCTCTCAGGATGTCAGTCAGTGGTGTCCTGCTGTTTGTTGGTGCACAGTTGCCAGCAGGGCCTTGTGCTCCCCACAGCAGTAGCCAGTGTCAGCCATCTTGTGAGTCCTTCTCCACTCCCTGTGATGTGCGCATGGTTCATGGTGGTGTTGATGGGACAGTTGTGGGAGGGGCAATATGTGTGACTGCGACTCCCATGATGCTATTGGCTACACTGACTTGGCCAGCATACACAGAATTCCTTCCTTTGAGTGGTCTTCACTGTGTGTTGGTGTTGTTGTGGTGGCTACATGTGTGGATGTGTTTGTTAGTTCTATTTGTGCCACTGCCTAGCTGTAGTTGTGGTTGTGTTTGTACATGTGTTGGCACAGTTGGATGTGACTTTTTTGATGGCATGTGTTGTGTTTATCTGACTGACATACACATTTTGGGATGATTCTGTTCTGGTTGCTGTGTAATTGCTATGAGTGCATGGTTTGACTCTCCCTTGACAGTGATGTGTGTGTTTTGTGGCAGTATATTGTGTACATTTGTTGTGTACTCACCAGGCTCTGGGATGTCCTCTAGTCCATATACGCTCACTGGCGGAAGGATGGCCCGCACCTTCTCCACCCAGGGCCTGAGGTATATTGGCTTGGCAGGAGGGCCACTGCCGGTGTGTTGGCTGTTGATGTAGTCTTTCGTCAGCATTTTCCGTACCCTCCTGCGCACGTCATACCACCTGTTCTGGATGTCGGTCTTTGTGCGCCGACATGGTGATTGGGCGTTCACCCTGTTGATGATCCTCTCCCACATCTTGGTTTTCTGCGACATGGGGGTCTGTTGGACCAGTGTGCCAAACAGCTGTGGCTCCACCCTGAGGATCTCGTCTACCATGACTTCCAATTCACTATCTAGGAACTTGGGATTCTTCTTGGGGGGCATGGTGATGGGTGGTGATGGTGGGTGATGTGTGTGTTGGTGTGCAGGTGAGGGTGTGTGAGTGTGTGTTTTGCTGGGTGTATGTGAGGTAGGTATTTGTTGGTGTGCTGATGGTGTGTGGCTTGTGTGAGGGATGAGCTGTGGGTGTGTGGTTGCTTTCTCTTGGGTGCTGGCAGTGGAATGGCATTTGCAAAGGCTCATGGTAGTGATTTGTGTCCTTTATATAGGTGGAGTTGTGGGTGTGTCTTTGTTCTCTGTCCCCACCCCCCAGTATTTATTGGCTTGGTAATTGCTTGTTTGGCCTTTTTTGGGTGATTATTCCTTTGTGCTGTTTGTGTATGTTGGAAACGTTCTTGTGACCGAGTCGGACCCTGCATTGGTCTCGTACGGTGTTCTCCGTTTCGTTCACGCTGTGTTTGTGCAGTTTTCTATGCTGCGTACGCGTCGGTCGCGGTGTATTGTGTTGCTTCGGCTCGGTTTTTTATGCGTGTCGGTCGTACGGCTTGTCCTCCGTCCGACTCGGTCGTGGTTTTCGCGCCTTGCATCGTACTTTGCGGTTTGGAGTTCGCGTGTACGTTTCTGTCGGATTTGTTCCGGGTGCGTGTCGGTCGGTTGGATTCGCGTGTTTTTCCGGCCGGATTGCTGTTTTCCGTGCGGCTCGGTCGGTCGACTTTGTTTCGGTACGTGTCGGTCGGATTTTTCGCGCCTTGCATCGTACTTGGCGTGTCGTGCGCCACGGGTACGTGTCGGTCGGTATTTTTTCCGGATCCGAGTCGGTCGGTGCTTTTTCCGGCCCGAATCGGAATCGACCCCTATGTCTGCGTTGGAGAATGATGCAATGGATAGTGAGGATGCTATTTATAATTTGCACAATGCGGATGTGGAATTGGACATTAATCCTGGTAGCCATTTTAAACCGAAATCAGTATTTTTGCCCCAAATTCAGTGTGAGGCCATTGAGGTATTCGAAAAGGGAGTACTGGGAGATCTTAAAAAGATTAGATACAAGAAAATACCTACACATAAGAAAAATCTGAATTCCGACCGATTACAGGCGTTAGAGAATTTAAAATCTGACAATTCCATTGTAATCCGCCAATCGGACAAGGGCGGAAATGTTGTTGTCCTTGATAAAGGGAATTACTTAGCTGAAGGGCTGAGACAACTGACAGATGTGAATTGTTACTGTATCTCTGACAAAATAGAAGTATGTAAATCTAACACGAAGTTTGGGGAGATGTTGGTAGAATGGAGAGAAAGAGGGCTAATAGAATGGGAAGAGTATAATTACTTGAAATGTTCTCATCCTAGAATCCCTGTGCTCTATTTACTTCCCAAGTTGCATAAAGATCCATTGAATCCACCAGGGAGACCTATTGTCTCCTCAATTGGGTCACTGTTGGAAAATACTTCGAGATTTATCGATCATTATCTTAGACCTTATGTTGTCAGTTTACCTTCCTATTTGAGGGATACCACGCACTTCCTGACCATCATTGATGGTATTTATTGGGAGGACACCTACACCCTGGTTACCTTAGACGTGAGTAGCTTATATACGAGCATTGTACATCAATTAGGAGTGCAGGCCATCAGACACTTCATGAAAACACGTTCAATTTCTCTGTTTTTTCATTCTGAAATGATTATTGAAATGATTGAATTTTGTTTATCTAACAATTTTTTTATTTTTGATGATGTCATCTACCGGCAGTCACAGGGCACAGCTATGGGCACCTGCTTCGCCCCCAGCTATGCGAATCTATTCATGGGCTGGTGGGAGGAGCAGGTGGCCTCACAGCTTGAAGAATTTGAGAACAGTGTTGTCCTGTGGCTGCGTTTTATTGATGACATTTTTTTCATTTGGAATGGAGAACCGGAATCTGCTAATCTTTTTGTTAAGAAACTTAGGGGCCCATTACGATGGCGGGCGGAAGCACTACCGCCGTGCTGGCGGATGCAAAAACCACCAGTTACCGCCGGCACGCAGCAGTCCACACGCCCGCCCAATTACGATGCGAAAAGCAGGCCAAACACCGCCGGCAAGCCAGCAACACCGTCCGCCATCAAAGTGCGCCCGCACACGTAGCGGCGCAGTACAACTGACACCCACCGTCCGACGAAACACGTCCCGCCCGGCGCATAAATTACGATGCCGCAAACAAACGGCTCCCACGGCAAAGAGACACCGCACGTGAAAGAGAGGCGGAAACACGGACGCAGAGCACGGACAACGAAGAAGCGGCACCCCGGGCATGAATCCAGCACTGCAGGCCCTTCCCATGCTTCTGCTGATGCACCACCAAGGACGCAACGTACCGCGGAGACGCAGGTAGGCACACACACAACAAGTGCACGCAAACAGCGCACACAGTGCAAGGGCGGAAAAAGCGGACAACCCCCCACCAGCGCGTGCACACTACACATCCACCATTGCATCCACATATGACACACAGGCCAAATCCTAACATCGCGGAACACATGTGTACACACCACCTGGGACTAGGAACCAACCACCCCGTCACGGCCCCAAAGCGCCGATGACGCCGCCACACATGCGCACAACGCAGAGGCCAACCGCAGCGCCATGCATGCGTCGCACACAGACACAGGGACACAACCAAGCAGCACACACACCAGCCCCACCCCAAACGCACATGACACGTGACAGGCCGGCCACAGACATGTCCCCAACGCCCAATTCACGGACAACACCCAACGCCACACAAACGACGCACACATGTCAGTGAAGTCACGCAACAGCAGGACACACCCCAGTGTAACAAACATGGCGAAGCACACAGCGGCGGCAACACCAACTAGGAGAAGCAGGGCCCCTTCGGGAAGAGGAACGCCAGTACCACACTGAAAAACCCATACCACCCTGCACATATGAACAAGACACATGAAACGGAACACCAAAGAACCCGGGGACCGACAACAGGTGGCCCAAGAATTACATCCACACACAAGGCCCAACGCAGAGCGGAAAGGCAGCCTGCCGCCCACACAAGGGAGAGCAGACAGCACTGAATGACCTTCCATTCCAACACCGAAACCACAGCCCTACGACAGAAGCCGGTGAATACAGCCATTGTCCAAGAATAGACCAACACAGGCATGCCGAGGAGACCGACCACACGGCAGATAGCGCATATCACAGAAGCACACAACGGACGGGGAAGAAAGAAGAAAACACTCCCCCATGTCGGCCACATGCAAGTTAATTGGAAGGAGTCACACAGCACTGACCTTGAACTGTCTGAGAAGCATGTGGGAAGAGGGCCCGTGTCCTCCAAACAAGCCAACAGAACACAAGTCCTGTCTCCCCACGACTACACAGAGCTCACAGCAACCCCGGAGCGTGCACATTGCAGACTGCACACACAGCCGGAGCACGCCACCTCTACGAACCGCTGCGAAATGGCAACCGCAACACACCTACCCAACTACGCCGAAGAGCTCAAGCTGTACCAAACCAGCACGATACATACATTGGGATGCGATCTCCTGTCCCTGCTGAACGTAAGTTACCGACTGACTTACCGCATCACATTGTTCAGCTGCGTCATGCCCGTCTTCTACTGTCGGAGGTGTCCCTACCAGCATCCAGTCGAGATATGCCTCTCCAACCCGGCATGTCTGAAGGCGGACCTGCTACCACTACTCCTCCCTCTGGACGCACACGACAGGGCCTGCTCTGCCTATGGGGGCATGGCGTATGTGGCCAACATCGCACGCGCACTGAAATGGAACCACTGTGCCTCCACACGACGGATCATCGAGAACAGCTACATCGAATGTCACCCAGCATGCCCCATCATGGTCCTCCAAGGGACAACCTACGAACAACACCTTGACAGCCACCATCCGCTTCATTGGCTGGCAAACATGTACACCACCAATGACATGGAAGCCCTGCTGGACGGCATCGCATACCTGACAACCTGTAAATACGTCGGACCACAACGCAGGTTCCCCGAGTGACCTATGAAGTCCAACCCCGCACCCATGCTCAGCTTCCGCACGGACTGGCCAGTCACCACCACAACAGCCATACCAAACGACCGGCAACTGTAACCACACCATCAACGACATCGCCATGACATCGGATATGACCGGGACATGCACACTGTTCCCCATCACATCCAGGAACACCGCATGCATCGTGGGAGGCAGTGGCATGGGCTCTGTGCATCGCACCCACATGGACGGAACTGCACGAACAACCAGGACACGACATGGATCCAGCGCACATGGACACACACACCGCTCAGTGGACATGAATAGGTCGCCTGGAGTCTGTGGGTGCTGCACCCCTCCCACCCCCGCCCCGGGAATCCCATACCAGGACCTTTGCATGGACGACAAGTGCATACAACAACAACACGACCCCAGTGACTGTGACATGTCCAGTAACCACCACAGTGCAACAACAAGTGGCACGCCGCTGCATGCACGCAAGCACATGCCCTGATGTCATCTCACATGCACGCGTGCATGAGGAACAACCGCAGCAAACCTGTCACATGGAACTGAGATGGACTGTGCCCATGATGCCGAGCGGTCTGGTAGGCTACATGTATACCGTCTGTGTCAAAGTCCGCAGCTCCGCAGCTATACGTAAATGTACATTAGCACAGCCTTGGCCAAGCAGATGTAACCCCACACCCTATCCCATTTGTAATCATGCTCAGTATATCCTCAACATGTATTCCGCTGCCAGTAGTGTCCACTATACTGCATCACAGAGGACAGAAGACTCAATATAATGTTTGAAACCAGAACTGTCTCCGCTGACTCATTTCACAAGTACGAATGAGAGAGGATGAGAGTATGTGAAGTACACGGCAGTCGTGACATGACCATGTAGTCCACTGGTATTGGATGTCAACGCAAATGAGTAGCACTACTGTGGAAGACACACATGTGTCGTGTGAAGTCGTATGGACGCAGTGCTCAGGTGGGTGGGTGCGACGGGTAGATGCGCACATGCCAAGTTGGAGCACGCCGTGTTGGGAGGGCTCATGAACAGTACACCACCGCTTCCCTGGGCATTGTGAGAGGACACCTGTGTGCACAGCAGCCGGGCACACGTACAAAGCGGTACCAGGCGCACCTCAGCCCACCCTCTGTGGACAAGCTGGATCCTGTTGTGCGCCCGCCATGCCCCTTGACAAGGCACACACAGCCCCAGTCGACCAGGTGTAACCCCAACATAGTCAATCCGCACAGGCGATACAGGGCACGGGATGGCAGTGGAGCATGGTGTGTGAGAGGTCTCCTCGCGCTCCTCCTGGTCATATCACGCAGGCAATAGAACCTCAACGTCCAGCATGGCAAAAAGTCAAATGGAAGTGTAGGGGGACGCACCACAGCACGAGCAGCACTGACGTCACGGGAGGTGGCTCGCACCATCCCATCCATTGCCCATCATACCAACCACGCCACATGCCATTGCGACTAAGTGCAAGCGCGTGCGCCACCACCCCTGAGCCCTCCCCAGAGAGGCCAAAGAGTGAATGTGTGGGCCATCAGCCACAGACGGACGCAGCATGGCCGCAAGGGCAGCCACAGCCACTGGGTGTCGCAGGTGGCGGATCCGGAAGGCGAAGACTGTGATGCATAGTCCATGCAGGCCGGGTCTCCATTTGGGGCACCACGCAGGTGGACGGCGTCCCGCCACACATCATACCCTGAGACAGCCCACTCGTGCAACTGGACCCACACATACACTCCTTGCCCTCTCTGGTGCGAGCTTGGGGCTGCCTGTGCAAGCGCTAGCCTCGCAGGTGAGCATGCATATTGGGGGGCGAGGGGAGGACATGAGGGCTGGGGCGAAGATGACTGTATCACTGTCAGTTAGTACAAGGGATGACCCAGATGTGGAAAGGAAGAGACGTGTCCCGTGTGTACTGCAACTAGTCGCCAATCCAACTACCCCCATGTCCGGAATGTAAGCCCGCACCTAGGCCCGCCCATCCGCCACATCGAACATACCACCAGCACGACAACCTTCCCATTCGAAACACTGACTGGGGGTGGCGACCAGTGAACAATCATGTGTAGCCTACCCACGCGTACATGTGGGCCCTCCATGATCCATGTCACCTGCGGCAAAGACATGACATGCGCAATGAGGGAAGTGAGGAGAGCTGTCCGCCCCACGCGCAGAAGGTGCATCAGCTCCACAGACCCAGCAGCGAGTCCAGCAGGGGTCACATGTGCAGGGGCAGCTGTGCCTGGTGTGAAGGCACATGCATATAGACAGCACATCGACCAATGTGTAGTCTGCCCACATCCACAGTCCATCATCATGCGGACATAGGAATTGAACACAGGGCAACACATCTTAGCTGGTGCACCCACCGTGACCAACAATGCGCAATCATCGACGTACCCGCCCTGTGCATGGCCCCCCACCCAACGGAGGCACATCCAGTGCCACCATCCCACACACACAAGCCTTCCACGGAACATGCTGTGTCCAATGGTCAGTACAGAGTCAGCGCCCATCTGGTGGATCCTGAACAGGAGACACATGCACACACATGCCAGCTCCCACTATGTACGACTGCCACCTGGCACGTGCAATGTAACCTCTCACCTGTGACGTGTGACTGCAAGCACACAGCCGTCTTGGCATGGGGCTGTCAATGTGGACACCAGTCAATGTTTCGGGAGCTGTGATCCGTACAGTGCTGTACATAGGGTGCAGTGCTGACACCTACTACTGTCTCATATCCCCTCGTGCCACAGGTCCCACTTGTATTGGCCGCTCAGCCCGTGCCCACATCGTCGTCGTCGTGTGCCATACTCATCCAGCCTCGGAAGCAGTACCATGCTCAGCAGACACTCATGTTGCCGTGGCGTTGCCGCTTGACGAATATGCAGTCAGTCCCCATCAGCACGCCCCGCAAGTCATTGGGGCCTAGATCCCCATGTGCATGCACATGGCAGTGGTATGTCTCACTTGCCATTGCCATTGTTGGGAGACCTGTGTAAGTGTATTGTGGCCGTGCCGTCCCAGCTTGACAGCTGGGCTGTGGCCCATGTGCTTGCTCAGTCATGTCAGTGATGTGTATGCGAAATTGCTATGTGCCGTGTTGCTTTGACATGTGTCCTCTGCCATTTAACCCAGGCGGAGACCGAACATTGACCGCCCATACCAATTGCTGGCGGACATGGACGATACAGAGGTAATCAGGAAGTTTCGGCTGGACAGGCCAACTCTGCATCGACTGTGTGCCATGTTAGAGCCCCATCTCCGTCCCCGCAGGGTGTATCCGACTGCTGTCACCCCCACGGCTAAGGTGATGGCCGCCATGCATTTCTTCGCCACTGGGTCATTCCAGCACACAGTGGGCAGTGGAGGAGGGATGTCCCAGCCCATGTTCAGCAAGGTGCTGAGGGATGTACTGGCAGCCATGATGCTGTACCGGAACAGGTACATCCGATTCCCCAGGGCTCGTGAATTGGCGGCAGTGAAGGGTGCATTCTATGCCCTTGGCAGAATCCCACACGTCGTGGGAGCCATTGACTGCACTCATGTTGGCCTTGTTCCACCACAGGCCACTGAGCACCTGTACCGCAACAGGAAGCACACGCACTCCCTGAATGTGCAAGTGGTGTGCCTTGCGGACATGGTGATCACCCACGTGTGTGCAAAGTTTCCAGGCTCGGCCCATGACGCACACATAATGCGCAACAGCATCTTGCCACGACTGATGGCCAATCTGCAACAGGATCGTGGCTGTATTGTCGGTGAGTATGTGGAGTGGTGTAGCGTGCTGGTTGTGCGATGCTGTCCCCTGTCCAGTTGGAATAGCAACGGTTCTCTGTGTCCCTCACACCCAGGTGACTCTGCGTATCCGAATGGGGCATGGCTGCTCAGTCCATTGAGGAATCCTCGCACCCCAGCAGACGATCGATACAATGAGGCACATGGGAGGACCAGACGTGTGGTCGAGCGTACCTTTGGCCTCCTCAAGTCCAGGTTCAGGTGCCTGGACCGCACCGGGGGTGCACTGGCGTACTCCCCACAGAAGGTGTGCCAGATAGTGGTGGCGTGCTGCATGCTGCACAATCTGGCCATTCGGAAGCAGATCCCCCTCATTGTGGATGACGGAGATCAACCAGGGCCCCAGCCCGCAGACCAGGACAGCTCGAGTGAGGTGGACAGCGGAGAGGAGGAAGCTGGGAATGTGCGCCAGCAGCTCATCGCCCGCTACTTCACTTGACGGTGAGTGTCCATGTACGACGGATGATGTGTCTGTATCTATGCAGGTGTGTGTGTGCTGTGTCAGGGTGGCCGTATGTTCACTGCGTGCAGTGTGTCAACGCTCCATGGCCAGGGTAGTATGCCACTGTTGGTGACTGTGGCATTGTGCCCTATTGCTCTGTGCGATGTGTGTACATTGCTTGTAGTTGTTGACATGTACTGTGTGATGGGTGTGTGACACACTCATTGAATGTGCTCCTGTTCTGTCTCCCACCCCTAGGTCCCTACAGGCCCTCCGGATTCCATTTCCATGCCACGCATCAGGTGCCTTTCCGCCCAAGGTGGCCGTTGTATTCCGTACAATAAAGACACAGGGCACAAACAGCAGTTAGTGAAAAAGGTGCATTTATTACATACTGTGACATGTGATTGTGTGTAAGGTGATGACAAAAGTGGTGCGTGCAGTGACAATGAGCTGTCGGTCATGGCTGCGTGATGATCAGGGTGTACCCACTGGTTCTATGTCCATAGTCCAACACACACATGCCATCCAGATGGCTGTGTGGAGTGGGATCGTAGAGCAAGTCAATGCAGTGGCTGGTCAAGGAAGGCTGGCGGAAGGCTGGCTGGCTGCCTCACTTGCGACTGGAGCGTGCGAAGTCCTCCCGGGAGATCTGTTTCCTCTTCGGACGGCCCCTTCCACGTTTGGGAGGGGGAGTGTGGTGGCGACCTGCTGGTGGTGGGTGAGGTGTGCTCACTGGCTGTGGACGCAGGGGAAGTGGACACTGCTGCCCGAGCCTGCGCCCTAGCAGGTGGTGGCGGAGGTGGTGTTGCTGGCCTTGCCTGTGACCCCACCGCCACCACCAGCTGGCCCATGAGGTCCACGAGTTGGTCCATACGGGACACGAATTGGCCCATATGGGCGTCCATGGACCTCAGCACCCCCAGCACCTCCCGCGTGTCAGTAGCAGACCTGGCCCATTGTCCTTGGGCCTCTTCATAGGCCCCAAGGACTCTGGCCATTTGAGGCAGGGCATGGCTCCCAGGGGAGGCTGGCGTTTCCCTGACCCTGCTCCTCCTACCAGTCCTGCTGCCACCGGCCTGCCCACTAGCCACATTGCTCACCACGGTCCTCGCTGTGGCTCCCAGGGTGGATCCAGTCGGCCGGGCCACCACCTGCGCTGGGGCTGGTGCCAGCGAAGACGTGGTGGTGGTGGAGGCGGTGGTGGTCGGTGCGGCGATGGTGGCGGTTGCGGCAGTGGTAGTGGCCGCAATGACCGTGGGTGTGGCCGCAACGACAGTGGCAGCAGGGGACTGGGACTGTTCAGCATCCCTGGATGATGGGTTGGTGGGTAGGAGGGGTCCTGGGGAGCGGCTGGGCCCTGCCACGCCAGATGGGCCAGCTTGGTGGTCCGTGTCCGAAGAGGTGGACAGATCCTCCAGATCCGTGTGTCCTCGTTGGGGGCTTGTAGGCTGGCTGTGCTGGCTGCTGTCTCCATCCCCAGCGTCCAGCAGTTCGTCACCTGTGGAGAGAATGAGATTTGTTATTGTGTTGCACCTGGCGAAGTATGTATTAGTCGTCTGACATTGGCAGTTCGTGCAATCTCGTACATGGGTTTCCCGGAGGCGAGTGTGTGGCTGTGGCATCTGTAGGTGTGTGTGCTAGGCAATGGGACTGTGTGCTGTGCACATGTGGCATGGGACGGATTGGCCATGCCGATGGGTGTGTTGCTTTGCCCCTACTCATTGTGACTCTGGTGTATGCGGGCTCCTGGCCCATCCTGGGTCTGGTTTGTACTTTGCTTTTGGGGTTCAAATGGAACGCTTAGGAACGCATATGGCAACATGGGGGCCATGCCCCAGATTCGCATTTGGGAGGGTATATGCTTTTGGGGTACATGCTGTGAGCCATGGGTGCCGAACGTGACATGTGTTGTGGCAGCATGACAGTGCATGGTCTGAGGTGTGTGCATGCCTGACATGCCCTGCATATTTGCTGTCTGTTGTGGTTACTGGACATGGCATTGGACGCATCGTTATGAGTGAGTGATAGTTGTGTGCCAGCCAACGTATTGCAGTTGTCCCATCTCCTTGGTGTGCGTGCTGCCCTGTGCCATGTGCATCACTGCAGTGCTCGGGGGGTGGCCCATGTTGTGTGTTGTTGCTCACAGTGTGTCGTGCGCTTAATTGACTTCTGGCACATGGTTGGTCATGGGCATGTGTCTTAGCGTGACTGCTGTATGTGTGGCAGCTGTGCGGATGACATGCCTTTCATGAGACTGGGGCTGACGGATGGGATGGATGGTATGTTGTATGTGCATGGTGTGTCTGTGTGTTTGATGGGTTCAGTGGTGTTCGTGTGCATTTATGTTGTTCCGCTCTGTTGCGTCTAGTGTTGTTTGTCTTACATAGGCGTAGTTGTGGGGTGTGTGGTTGACAGGCAGTAGGGGCTACATGGACAGGACTTCAATGGTGTTTCGGTTGTGTGTGATCAGTTGCACAGTGGCTGCCGTGTGGGACTATGTTCAGTGTGGCTTGTGCATGCAGACGTGGCTCCTTGGGTGTTGCTATGTCTGTGATGGGTCATGTGGGGTGTGAGTCTGCTGTTCATGTCCGTGTGCACATTGTTCACTTGTTCGTGACGGTGGGCGGTGCTGCGTGTTCGTGTGCTACGTGACATGTCCCATGTGTTGGTGGTGTTATGGTCCTCATGCCTCCAGTAATCCAGCCCTGTCCAGTTTCCCACCTGCAAGTTGTTCGTGCGTGCACTGTACTGGATGCCACATGGCTCTTAGCGGGGGTGCTCCATGTTGCAGGTCTGTGGGGGTGGGGGGTGTAGTGGGTCGTGGGGTGGCTGTACACCCACTGACACCGATTGCTGTGGACCGTGATGTCTGCCTTTCGGCTGTCGTTGTGCACTGCGGTGGCTGACACGTGGGTGTGGGGTGTGGGGGATGCTCCTCCTTGCTGTGCTGTGGGACTGGGGCCTGGTGTGTGTTGTACTTGGGCTGTCCACCGTCCCACCCACTGCACTTTGTGTTCCTGCCACTTACCTGTTACTTGTCGGTTGGTGCAGCTGTGCCTGACACATGGGTGTGGGGAGTGCTCCACCTTGCTGGTCTGTGGGAGTGGGGGCCTGGTGGGTGTTGTACTTCAGCTGTCCCCCCTCCGACCCACTGCACTTTGTGTTCCTGCCACTTACCTGTTACTTGTCAGTTGGTGCAGCTGTGGCGGACACATGGGTGTGGTGGGTGCTCGTTGTGGCGCTTCTGGCATATTTGGGGACCTGTTGGTGGTTACGTGGCTGGCTTAGTGTACACATGTCCCCACGCATCTTGCAGTTGTTCGGTTTGGGCTGTGTGTGGTGGTGTCTGTTGCATGTGTGTGTGATGTGTTGTGTATTGTGTGCTGGACATGGGGGTGTTTGTCCCTGGGAGCTGTGGCATGGTGGTTGCGCATGTGAGTACATAGCGGTGTGCTGGTATACATTAGTTTGTACTTACCAGCCTCCACTCCCCTGCTAATCCGGCGAGGATCTCCGGATGTATTACGACTCGCACCTTCTCCTCCCACGCTTTGAAGGTCTTAAAGAGCGCGGGATTCCCTCCGCCAGTGACGGCAGCCAGCTCTCTGTTTTTGCCCTCCTTCTTCTTGACCAGGCTCTTTACGTCATTCCAACGTTTGTTTATCTCGGTTCTGTTCCTGGGCAGGGTCCCGACTGCATTGACCTGGTCTACGATCCGGGTCCACATTCTGTTTCTGGTGGCTAGTGGTGTGTGCTGGACCATGTTCCCATAGATTTGTGGGTACACCTTGATGATCTCGTCGACCATGACCGTCAGCTCCATGGGCGTGAACTTGGGCATCCTTTGTGGTGCCATGGTGTTTGTGGTGCTGGTGCGGTGTGTGTTGTGTAATGTGCAGGGGGTTTGTGGTGGTGGTGTTTGGTGGTGGTGGTGGTGGTGGTGGTGGTTGTGATGTGTGCGTTTCTGTGGTGTGCTGCTGTCCTTGCTGTGTCACTGTGTCCTCTCCTCTCCTCTCTGGTTTGCAATGTAGCAAGGGGTTGTGGTCTGTGGGAGTGCTGCTTTTGTACTCACCTATGTGGGTGTGTCCTCATGGTCTGTTGTTTTCAGGTGTGTTGTGTCTGGGGTTCTGGCCTTTGTAGTTTTTGTTTGTCCGGGGGGTGTTTTCGGGATGTGTACTGTGCTTGTGTATTTGTGCGTGCCTTGCTGTGTGGACTTGTTGGCCATGTTGTGTGCTATTGGTTTTGTGTGCGGATGGTTTCTGTGCAGGTACGTGGGCGCCATGGCTTCTGCCGTGTCGATTCTCATCGGCGTTGTTTGCGCTGGCGGGCGGTATTTTTGTTGTTTTTCCGCGCTCATGGCGGTGCGATCGTAATTTCACGTGCGGTGTGTCGGCCGTGTGGGCGGGCGGTTTTGTGTTGTCGTGCGTGTTTCCGTCCGTGGCGGGCGGTTTGACTCCGACTCGGACGATGGCGGGCGGTATTTTGTATGATTTTTCCGCCGATGGCGGTTTTCAGTTTGTGTACTCATAATGGCGTGGTCGGTGTTCAGGCGGTGTGTGCGGGCGGATTTTTGCCGCTTCCATGCCTGGCGGATTTTTTTACGCCGGGTATCGTAATGTGCCCCTTAATGTTAATTTATACAACCTGGTCTTCACTGAACACATCAGTAGAACCTCGATTGAGTTTTTGGATGTGCAGGTAGAGAGAAAGGGGCATACACTACAAACAAAACTGTTCCGCAAAAGTACTGCGGGGAATAGTTTGCTGAGTGCCACTAGTTCTCATCCCCACAACCTTATTTACAGCATCCCCTATGGGGAACTTTTGCGTGCGAAACGCAATTGTAGTACTGAGGCTACCTACTTAGCTGAAAAGGAAGTTATGTGCAAACGGTTTAAGGAGCGAGGGTATAATCAGAGAACGATAACAGAGGCTAGCAAAAGAGTAGACAAGGTCACTCGGAACGAGTTGCTACATCCACCACGACGTCAGGATGAGCCTGAAACTTTGAGATTTATTACAACATTTTCAGGACAAGCTCATGATGTACGCAAAATATTCAGCAAAATATTCAGCAAACATTGGCATGTTCTAATGACAGATGAGAACTTGAAGAAAAGTCTTAGAGATAATCCTCAAATTACTTTTAGGAAGAATCGTTCCCTACGGGACGAATTGAGTTGTAATTTAATCACTAGGACACCCAAGTAGGATAGTGGTGGTCACCCGGGTTTCAGGTGTTGTAGGAATTGTAAGGCATGTAGTAACAGTGATGACTGCAAAGAACTTTCATTTCCGAATTCCAACCGGAAATTTGCAATCAAAAAACCTTATACATGTAACACCACATATTGTGTTTATGCGTTGATCTGCCCATGCAGGAAGTTATACATAGGAAGCACAATACATCGTGCAAAGAAAAGAGTATTGGAACATGTCCGTGCTATACGGCATAATAACAAGCAATATCCGGTAGCCCGACATTTTTTGATCTCCATTTTAAAGATGAAAGACTGTTAAAAATGGTTGTAATTGATGCAATAACTAGCAATGTGAGGGGTGGCAATCGCGAACTTTCATTGCGCAAACTTGAATCGAAATACATTATTGATTTTGAAACTTTGGTACCTAAAGGTCTAAATTCAAGTGAGGAGTTGGCCATTCATTTGTATGATTAATTGCATTCCATGACTTTATGCTAGAATCGTTTTTCCTTCCTTTTTTAAATTGGATTTTAATGTAATGTTTTACTTATTTTTTGTAGGTGTTGGCACTTCTTTTTCAATTTGGCGGCCATATAAGTATATATGAAGCACACTATCCGATTTTCTTCGATATGGGATATATGCCCAATGGGGCGGGATTGTAGACAGCGTATTCCCGTAAGGTATACAGATGGGGCCAATGGAACTTTTTGTTTGTCTCTCTTAATCTGTATGATTACCTAAAGCCCACTGGGGCATTATAGGACAAAGTGGTTATTTGTATAAAATTGATCAGTAATGAGAGATTAGAGCTGAAATAATGTATATAACATTGATACAGAGTAGGAAGGACGATACATTGTTTTTCATAAAATTGGCCGTTTATTTAGATCGTAGGATTGGTAAATAAGATTTGTGTGCTAGAGAGAATGATAACTATAGTATTTTTTACTTTGTTAAAATGGCCGCCGCTAGTATAATTATTCTAAATAGCACTTTTTGGTGTAGTCCACTATCTATGTTTATTTTTTAAAAGCACTGTGTATATAATTCGTATTCTAAATGCTTCTCATGAGCGTGATCAAGGCGTAAGCCGAAACGCATCGTTTGAGCCATTAAAACTTTATTGAGCAAGCAAGAGCGTCCGAGTAATTCTTGTGGAAGTGAAGAAGGAGTTATTGAAATAGAGGGTTGCCGGTAACCCGCACTCGGACCGCCCGTGACAGCCTCTGCACCCAACCGGGATCGTTGTGAGATATATATATATATATTTACTTTAAAACAATCAATAAACTATTAATTTTAATTAATTTTATAACTGTATATATGAAAATTTACAAATAAATATATATATATATACATACACCAATAACATAAAATCTAATAAAAAAAACATTATATTATTAATTAAAACATTTAACAATTTAAAAGTCTTTAAACTTAAAATGTCCACTTCAGTGAGTGCAACAGTAGGTAAAGTATTGGATAGCAGAGGGGTAAAAATTACTATTCCCACTCCAGTGAGTGCAACAGTAGGGAAAGTGTTGGATAGCGGAGGGGTAAAAATCACTATTCCCACTCCAGTGAGTGCAACAGTAGGGAAAGTGTTGGATAACGGAGGAGTGAAATGACTATTCCCACTCCAGTGAGTGCAACATTAGGGAAAGTGTTGGATAGCGGAGGGGTAAAAATTACTATTCCCACTCCAGTGATTGCAACAGTAGGTAAAGTGTTGGATAGCGGAGGGGTAAAAATTACTATTCCCACTCCAGTGAGTGCAACAGTAGGGAAAGTGTTGGATAGCGGAGGGGTAAAAATTACTATTCCCACTCCAGTGAGTGCAACAGTAGGGAAAGTGTTGGATAGCGGAGGGGTAAAAATTACTATTCCCACTCCAGTGAGTGCAACAGTAGGGAAAGTGTTGGATAGCGGAGGGGTAAAAATTACTATTCCCACTCCAGTTAGTGCAACAATAGGGAAAGTGTTGGATAGCGGAGAGGTAAAAATGTATATTCCCACTCCAGTCAGTTCAAAATTAAAAACAAACAAAATATCACCAACACAAAATATTTGAAAATAAAATAAAATGAAAAATATATAAAAATATTTTAAAAATCCAAAAAATAGAAACATATTATAATGTTAAATAGATATGACAAATACCTAGAAATATTATATTAAATAAATTTAAAAATAATTTACAAACAAATAACTATTTTTAATTAGAAATTATTTGTAAACAAAAACATTAATTATTACATTAATTTTTTTTTTTTTATTTCCTACCTATATCACCGCACAATTCACAACAAACATCTACATTTTAAAAAGATGTACCTCCATAATTAACCAAATTAACTATCAATAAGAGAAATATTATTAATTAAAAAACAAATTAAAACACATAAAAAATTAATTTACTCCCCAAATGTTACCCCTATAAAACCAAAACTCACACACAAAAAAATAAACAATTACCCTAATGAATTATCAATTGATGAATTAATATTAATGTTCAACTAATTATTAATTAATTAAACATAAATTACTTTCCACCCTCTACCCCTATAAACCCTCCAACCCACACCTAACAATCATTACACAATTTCCATAATTAATTTTAAAATAATTAATATAAAATCAACAACTATTTAATAATTAATTAAAAATAAATTGCTTCCCACCCTTTACCACTATAAACCCCACAACTCACATCTAAAATTAATTACACAATTGCCATATTTAACTTTTAATTAGTTAATTAGCATTAATTAACAAATAATTATTAATTAATTAAAATTAATTACTTCCCATCCTTTACCCCTATAAACCCCACAATCCACTCCTAAAAAAATGACAAAATTAACATGATTAATTACCAATTAATTAATTAATACTAATTAACAACCAATTAATAATTACGTAATAATAAATTACTTCCCACAATTAGCACAATAAATCTAAATTAAATAAATATTAATACATTAAAACAAATAATTAATTTATGATAAATAAATGACTTCCCACCCTTTACCCCTATAAACCCCACAACCCGCTCCTAAAACAATTACCATAATTAATTACTAATTAATTAATTAATATTAATTAACAATCAATTAATAATTAAATCATAATAAATTACTTCCCTTAATTAACACTATAAAATCTAAATTAAATAAATATTACTAAATAAAAAATAAACATTAATTTATTATAATTAAATTACTTCCCACCCTATTCCCCTATAAACCCACAACCCGCTACGGAACTAAAAAACACAAAATTTATTAAAATAAAATTGATAACTACTAACAATTTAACACATATATTAAAAAACAAAAACAGTACTTATACAAAAAAAATAGATCACATACATTTAAAATGCATAACACTAATTGAAAAATCGATATTTTAAACAACTATATTTTTGCAAACGATATTAATGACTTCGATATTTTTAAAAACAATATTTATTACCTTAAAGTCGATATTCTTGACCACAATATTCTTGCTGTCGATATTTCTGTGTCACGACATTTACAACTCGATATTCTGTCTGCACACCCCCCCACCCTTCAGCTTAGCTCAGAGGAGTTATCAAGGACCATTCAGGCAAACCTGTCTATCACAGTGACCTATTCACGAGTTACCGGGCGGAATTTCTGTCCTCTTTCACACCTCTTTCAGGCCAAGTACAAGCTGGGAGTTGATGGAAAGATAATGCAAACGGTATCCTCCAGGAACTTCAGGCAGGGAATAGGTAGATTTTGTAAAGTTAGTTTCCATTAATATTTATTAAACATCTGACTTCACCATTGGATTGGATTTATAATAACTATTAAAAATAGTTGTTTAATTTTTTTCTAGCTGGTCCCATTCCCGAGATACATCATTAATATTTTAACCTGAACTCTAATTTACTACATAGGACAGCTAGGCCTGCCACAGTGAAATGCCATTTAGAGCTTCACTGTAGGCACATGGTAACATTACTTTTCCAGATGTCCCACGTTTCAACACAATGCACCCTAACTTGTGAGACACAAGGCCTACGTAGGGGTTACTTACTAATATTTAGAAATATTTCTGCCTTTTCTCTTCCTCATTCTTTGCCCTTTTGTGCTTTTTCTCTCTCTGCCCTAGGTCAAGGCATATTCAGGAAAAATAAGTGCTGGTCCCCACTTGCAATCACTGCCTCAAATTAAGCACTGGTGCTGGCTAATAAAACAAGGCAAGAGAGACAAAAGTGCAATGAGCAAGAAAGCAGTAGACAACTGAAAAGATTAAAAACTTGATAAAAACTAGCGGTATTATAATATAAAGCTCAATTGATCTCAGTTAAAAAAAACAGGTAGAGGTCGGCAAAAGTTAACCGCAATCCAAACAATTCAGATCAGTTCATGTAGTATGCTTATGTTTAATTACTATGAACATGGTTGTGCAGCAGCCACGATGACCTATTGTTGCTCCATCAGAACATCAAAAGATAGACCATCAACCAAAGTCGGACTTTGCCGTACCAGGCTCTATGCGTTTTCCTGAGAGGCTGGAAGGGTGGGGGGCCGGTTTTGTTAGGTGGGGCCAGCTTTGTAGTAGTGCAGCAGTTTTAAAAGCACTGCAATATTCCTTGTGTATTCAGCAGTTTTTCAGCAACAATAAAATTGTCAAGTTAACTTGGGTGATTAATGTACCTGCTGGAGAGAGATGGGAGTTATGTTTAGTGGCAGTTTTTTTTTACTCATCGGTAGTGCAGAGGGTTAATATGCCTGCTGCAAATAAGTTGTACCATGCATGTCAAAGAACAATATTTTATGGGCATAGCTCAGTGGGTTACTGCTTTTGTCCCAGGGATTATTTTGCTACTGTGCAGTTTATAAATTACAATCGTAATCCAGCACAGTGAGCTATGAACTCCCATGAAAGAACTGCATGCAAGCTGCATATTACAGGTTAGAAAGTTATGATTTTTCTCTGTCTTTCATTATCCTGATGTTGCTAAAAAAGGTTTGTTTAGGTAGAAAATAATTATTTTTATTATTTATTTATTTACTTAAGGATTTATGGAGTGTATTATACCCGAGGGTGTCAAAGTGCTAGCAAAGAAGGAGAGCAACTACAATAGAGAGGACCAGCCCCATAACGTACAGCAGAGAGAAAAGTCATGTTTTCAACTGCTTACGAAAGGCACTATGGGAGAAGAGACTTGCAATGTGGATAGGTTGCGTATTCCACAGTTTAGCAGCGGCAACACAAATAGCATGCCCCTACCACGTGGCTTTATGAAATCTAGGAAGTTTCACTTTACTAGTAGAGGCATACCTCAGCAGTCTATTGGGCATATGCCAGTGAAAGGCTGTTCTCAAATGCAACGGAGGGCAGTATGAACTAGACAGAGAGCTTTAAAGGTCACGTGCTTCCTGACCGGCAGCCAGTGAAGGGACTAAATGCCCTCTCTGACCGGCCGTCATTTCGGAATGCCCAGAACTAGCTGGGCCACCGCATTCTGAATAGCCTGAAGTCTGCTAAGGGTGGAAAAATTTATGTTTAAGTACAGAGCATTACAATAGTCCAGGCACGATGCTATGAGTGCAATGACTACCACAACTCTGAGCTCAACAGGAATAAAAAGAAATACCTTTTTAAACTTTTAATAATGTAGAAACATGAGCTCGCAGTTCTCTTGGTCTGTCTGTCAAAAGCAAGGGAGATGTAAAAAAAATCACCCCAAGGTTTTTCCCCTCAGTGACTGGACAAGGTAGGGGGCTGCAAGACTCTGGCCACCACAACTCAGAACATACAGATGCTTGTTCTCCAAAAATCATAATCGCGGTCTTGTCGGCATTCAGTTTCCACCAATTTTCACAGCATACATACAGCATTTAAACCTTTCTATCACCACTGAAATATCACCTAATATTGCAACAATGATTTGGGTATCATCCGCATAGGATAATGCTTGAAAGCCGAAAGACCTAATCAGCTTGGCCAAGGGGGCAACATAAAGATTAAATAGAGTAGGGCTAAGAGAGGATCCCTGCAGAACCCCACATGCTAATTGAAAACACCCAGCCCTAAAGTGCCCACAGCTCACAGTGTGAGACCTGTTAATAATAAAGGACTCCATCAGGGCTAAGGCAGTGTCCCTCAGACCTGCCTGGTGCAATCTGTGAACCAGGCATGAAGGGGACACCGTATGAAACGCAGCAGAAAGGTTGAGCAACACCAAGATGGAAAAGCCTCCCTGATCTACCTGACAGCGGATGGCATCCGTCACGGCTAGCAGAGTGGATTTCGTGCTGTGGCTACTCCGGAACCCATTCTGCGAAGGATCCAAAAAATCCTGAGCAACAATAAACTCCACCAGTTCCTGATTGAGATTTGTTTTAAATATCTTCCAAGGCACAGGTAAAAGAGAGATAGGACGCAGATTACATAAATCTTCAGAGTTGCCGTCAGTTTCTTTTTAAGGGGGACAACTATTGCCTCCTTCCAAGCCTGAGGAAAAATTCCTGTTAAAAGGTTTTGATTGTAGACTTTTTCACAGAAGGGGGCAATCAGATCAGGCACCAATTACCAAATTGTGGGAGGACACGGATTGTCTGGTGAGCCAGACCTCAACTGCAGGAAATGCTCCTTATCTTTGATAGGCAAAATAGGTGGGAAGGCAGATAAAGTAGCAGTGGGGGCAAAATTATTCACCTCCTACTCTTCATCTGTGGGGCAACTTTACTCTTTACAATTAAAACAGGAGACAATCTTAAGAATCTTGTCCCTGAAGTAAGTTGCCACACTGTTACAGAAGCCTTGGGAACTTTCTATGGCTTGCGGATCTGGCGGAGTGGAAAGACTTATAATCACTTTGAAAAGTTCCCTATGAGTATCGGTGGCCGACATTATTTTCCGAGTGAAATATGCAGACATGGCAAGCATGGTGGCACATTTATAATTATGCATCAGTTCTTTATGCTTACCTTTTTTCTTCAGTGGAGGGAGTAAGCCTCCATCTACATTCTTGCCTCCAGCACCAATGTCTAAACTCTTTTAAATCATCAGATAACCAAGGAGCAATACTCTTGTTCTGGTCATAGTCTTAGAGGCAAGGGGGGCGATTTCATCAATAGCAGTCCCTATCCACCTGTGAAAATTCCCTGCAGTAAATTCCAATTGGCTATTATTCCATTCTAAGGAATCACACAATGCCACTACAAAACTTTCAGAGGAAATTTTATTCCACCTGCTGAAAGCGGTAGTGGAAATCTGCATCTGACATCCGTCCCTCAGTATGATAATTTAAAAGGTGCAGCTAAATGGTCAGTCCAGCACAGCGGGAGAGGGTCTCCCATCCTGAAGGCCCCATGATTGACAAAATACCTTCTAAAGTGTGTCCTACTGTATGGGTGGGTGAGTTCACTAAATGCATAAAACCAACATCCATCATAAGTTCCAAAAGCTAGGCAGAGTCAATGCAACCAGTGTCTTCCAAGTGAAAGTTGAAATCCCCCAAATTAGTTGGTGCACGCAATGTACGGTTCTAAAGCTAGGCTCCATGCCTTGAGAAACTTGGTATGGGAGCGAGGAGAGCGATAAACCAGGAGTGAAGTAAACGTGGATTTATTATTAATTTTGAGTCTAAAACATGCCATCTCATACATATTAGGTGAACCTTAGCATGTGGGCTCAAGAGCGCAGTTAAAAACATTTTTAAAAATCATAGCCAACCCTCCTCTCCTGCGACAAGGTCTTTCTATCCTAGCAATAGCATAGTCTGGGGGTAAGGCTGGTACGAGATCTGGGCCAGAATCTTCTCTTGCCCAGGTCTCAGTGATAAATGGGCATTCTAAATCTTGGCCGAGGATCAACTCATTGATTTCAATACTGTGCTTAAGCATGGAACATGCATTGATCAAGGTACAGGAGAATTCCTCAGGGATACCTTTGGCCCTCCATCTTTCTTTAACCCCTTCGATGCTCACGACGGAGCGGTTCCGTCATGAGCATCGGTTGGGCTGTGCTCATGACAGAACCGCTCCGTCATGAGCACAGCCCCTGGGGGAAGCGCTGGCGCTCCCCCCCTGTGTTATCGATCTTGCCCCACAGAGGGGGATGGCAGCGGAAGAGTTTCCGCTGCTTCTTCCGCTGCCCCCACCGACCCCCCCCCACGCATTCCCATGATGTCAGCATGCACAGCGCGCGCCAACTTCATCAGGAAGCGCTGGACGCGCTGGAAACCATTTGTTTCCAGCGCGTCCAGGAGGAGGGTGAGTGTTTCCTGCTCCGGTGGGCCGGGGGGGGCACATTGCGGCACCTTGAGGCATCGGGGGAGAGGAAACAGTGTTTCCTCTCCCCTGATGTCTCAATGCAGGGCATTCCTGGTGCACGATCGCGCACAGCGTCGCGATCGTGCAGCAGGAATGCCCCACTAGACACCAGGGATTTGTTTTTTTGTGCAAAGGAAGCGACCCCTTGGGCAAGGGTCACTTCCTAAGGGAGAAATATTTATTTTAGACTTTAAAGCCCCCCCCCCCCTTGTGGGGACAGATCGGCCGATTTTTGGCCGTTTCTGGACCCAGGGGTGGCAGAAAAGCCCACTAGAGCCAGGGAATTGTTTTTTTTCCAAATCGGAAGCGACCTTTTGGGCAAGGGTCACTTCCAGGGGCCCAATTTATTTTAAAAGTATATTCTGCCCCCACTGGGGGCAGATGTTTTTTTTTATTTGGCCTTTCTGCCCCCAGGGGGGGGCAGAAAACCCCACTAGACTCCAGGGAATTTATTTATTTTTAATTGGAAGCGACCCCTTGGGCAAGGGTCGCTTCCAGGGGCCATATTTATTTAAAAAGTATATTCTGCCCCCCCTGGGGACAGATCGCCTGATTTTTTTGGCGTTTCTCGCCCCAGGGGGGGGGCAGAAAAGCCCACTAGGGCCAGGGAATTTGTTTTTATTAAATTGTAAACGACCCCTTGGGCAAGGGTCGCTTCCAGGGGCCATATTTTTTTTAAAGTATATTCTGCCCCCCCTGGGGACAGATCGCCTGATTTTTTTGGCGTTTCTCGCCCCGGGGGGGGCAGAAAAGCCCACTAGGGCCAGGGAATTTGTTTTTATTAAATTGTAAACGACCCCTTGGGCAAGGGTCGCTTCCAGGGGCCATATTTTTTTTAAAGTATATTCTGCCCCCCCTGGGGGCAGATCGGCTTGTTTATTTGGCCTTTCTGCCCCCAGGGGGGGCAGAAAACCCCACTAGACACCAGGGAGTGTTTTAAATTTTAAATGGAAGCGACCCCTTGGGCAAGGGTCACTTCCTTATGGGCCTAAATAATTTTTAAGACTTTTCTGCCCCCCCTGGGGACACCTCACCTGCATTTTTTGGTGTCTCTGGCCCGGGGGGGGGGCAGAAAAGCCCACTAGAGCCAGGGATTTAAAAATAAATAAATTGGTCGCTTCCAGGGGACATATATTTTTTTATGTGTATTCTGCCCCCCCCTGGGGGCAGATCTGCCCGTTTATTTGGCCTTTCTGCCCCCATTTGGGTAGTGACATAGCGTGTTATAATGTTAATGGTTTTATTTCTTGTGAATTGCAATTGTAATGCTTTATTTCTCCCTTTTTGTTCTAGTTCGAGGCTTTTGCTCTTTAGACTGTTCCAGGTTGCGGTTTCGTTACTGGTGGTTCTGCTGTTTGTGTAGTTGCATGTGTTTGGTAAGAGACTTTTTTGTACAATGTAAATGAGTTTCATTTCTCTGCATGAATGTGTTTTTTGCAAATGGTGTAATAATAGCAGTATGTTTGGCTTCTGTTTTTTGAGTGTCAAAAACTTTTTGCATTTGTTCTCGATGTGTATTTTGTTGTCTTGTGAGTAATTGGTTTTGTTTTTTTCTTTCTAGTGGGATATCGTTGGTTTTTGCTGTGTCTCTGCAGAGTAGGTGCTGGTGAGTGTAGCTGTCTCTTGTAAGTGAATCGTATAGTTTTTGAGTATATAGATCTTTGTGACAAAGGCACACATTTTTTTACTTACTTATTTTGCACAGTGTTGGTTGTTGTTGACTTGTTTGTGCAGTCTCCTTTCTTAGTAAGGATAATGGCTAGCCACAGGATTACTGCTCAGCAGGTTGTTGGTATGCTTTTTGAGTCTTACTCTCACCATGGTTCAGAGACTGACTCTGCATCTGAGGCAGAGGAGGCAAGGGAAGATTCAGGCAGTGAGTTTTCTCTCCACATGGAATCATCGGATGATGAAGCTACTCTCAGTGCGGATGAAGCTACTCGTAGTGCGGATGAAGTGCCTGTGTTAGAGGAGGACATTGATGTGCCGATAGTGCGGCAAGAGGCATCTGGGCTGCAGCCTGGGGCTGCAAGGCTTCCCATTGGTATAGTGCGGCAAGAGGCATCTGGGCTGAAGCCTGGGGCTGCAAGGCTTCCCGTTGGTATAGTGCGGCAAGAGGCATCTGGGCTGCAGCCTGCGGCTGCAAGGCTTCCCGTTGAAAGTGCTGACCTCTGGGTTGCCCCAGGCATGGTGCAGCCGGCATTGCCAGACTTTACTGGTGTTCCAGGGTGTAGAGTGAATACTGAAAACTTTTTGCCAATACATTTTTTTCAGTTGTTTATGGACGGTGTATTTTTGGCAGAGATTGTTGAGCAGACTAATTTGTATGCCGAACAGTTTTTGAGGGACAACATTGCCAGCCTTAAGCCCCACTCTAGAGCTACCCGGTGGACTCCCACAAATCTGGAAGAGATGAAGAAGTTGTTGGGTTTAACCTTTTTGATGGGCTTGCTAAGGAAGCCATCAATGTCTTCATATTGGTCTACTAGTCCCTTGATGGCAACAGCTATATTTCCGGCAGTCATGAGTCGTGATAGGTATTTGCTTCTGCTTCGGATGATGCATTTTGTCGATAATGGTTTAGCTTTGGCACGAGATCACCCTGATTGTGACCGTCTTTTTAAGATTCAGCCTGTCATTGATCACTTTGTTGATCGATTTTCTGAGATCTATGCTCCAGGGAAAGAAATAGCAGTGGATGAGTCTTTGGTGTTGTTCAAGGGCCGCTTGGTTTTTAGGCAATACATTCCTAGTAAGAGGGCACGCTATGGAATTAAGCTGTATATGCTGTGTGACAGTAGGACTGGATATGTCTCTACTTTCAGGGTGTACACCGGTAAGGAATCCAGGATTAACCCCCCTGGTTGTCCGTCCACTTTTGGAGTGACTGAGAAAATTGTGTGGGAACTTGGTAGAGGACTTTTTAACAAAGGCCACCATTTATATGTAGATAACTTCTACACTGGTGTGCGGTTGTTCAGGGAATTGGCCAAAGTGGACACTGTTGCTTGTGGCACAATCCGCTCTAACCGTAATGGTTTCCCAAAAGAACTTGTTTGTCAAAAGCTTGTGCGGGGACAGTGCAGTGTGTTGCATTGCGAGGAGCTTCTAGCTGTGAAGTTTTCAGACAGGAGAGATGTCTACATGCTGACTACCATCCATGATGAAAGCACTTCACCTGTGACTGTTTGGGGTCAGGTTGCTGAAGTGCGCAAACCTGTGTGCATTTTAGACTATAATAGGCACATGGGTGGTTTTGACAGAGTAGATCAGAGGTTGGAACCTTACGCTGCTCTTCGTATGGCTTACATTTGGTATAAGAAGTTGGCTATCCATCTTTTCCACTTGGCAACCTTTAATGCTTTTGTTGTATTCCAGGATTCTTGTCCTGAGTCAAAGATGACTTTTGCTAAGTTTCTAGAGTCTGTAATAGGCAGCCTTGTTTTAGTGGAACAGGCAAGTGTTCCTAGAGTTGGAGTGGTGGAGGAGGTTGCTAGATTGAAAGATCGCCACTTTCCTGATCACATTCCTCCCACACCCTCAAAAGACTTTCCCAGTAGGAGATGTAGAGTCTGTTGGCGAAGAGGTACGCGGAAGGAGACTCGTATGTACTGCTCCGAGTGTCCTTCTAACCCTGGGCTGTGTGTGCCTGCTTGTTTTAGAATGTACCACACACAAAATAATTTTTGGGAGCATCCATGAGTGGTAAAGTGAACTGCCTGGCCTCTATTGTTTAATATTTTTTGTTCAGTTGCAAGGTTGGCATTTGTGTAGTGTATTTAGTTTCAGATTTTGTGTTAGTAGATTTGTATCGATTTGCAATTTGTTTGTGTTTTCTTATTTATATAAAAAAAATCCTAAATGTGATGGCGGTGTGCGTGGAGTGGCGCTTGTCTGGCGGAGTGCGTGGTCTGGCGCTTGGCTGGCGGTGTGTTTGGATTGGCGCTTGGCTGGCGGTGTGCGTGGACTGGCGCTTGGCTGGCGGTGTGTTTGGACTGGCGCTTGGCTGGTGGTGTCATGGACTGGCGCTTGGCTGGCGGTGTGCGTGGACTGGCGCTTGGCTGGCGGTGTGCGTGGACTGGCGCTTGGCTGGCGGTGTGTGTGGACTGGCGCTTGGCTGGCGGTGTGTGTGGACTGGCGCTTGGCTGGCGGTGTGCTTGGATTGGCGCTTGGCTGGCGGTGTGCGTAGACTGGCGCTTGGCTGGCGGTGTGTTTGGACTGGCACTTGGCTGGTGGTGTGTGTGAACTGGCGCTTGGCTGGCGGTGTGCGTGGACTGGCGCTTGGCTGGCGGTGTGCGTGGACTGGCGCTTGGCTGGCGGTGTTTGTGGACTAGCGCTTGGCTGGCGGTGTGTGTAGACTGGCGCTTGGCTGGCGGTGTGCGTGGACTGGCGCTCGGCTGGCGGTGTACGTGGACTGGCGCTTGGCTGGCGGTGTGTGAGTAGTGACTAGCTGCTGGTCACTCTACACACTGCTAGCCAAACGCCACTCAACGCAATCCGTGAGCTGGTGTGGTTGCTGTGTCAGGAATGTGGGCGTGTGAAAGTGATGGGCCCTTGAATGGCGCTGTCTGCTGACGTGAGTGTTGTAATGTGCGGGGCCCGCGGCTGGCGTTGTGAATGGTTTTGTATGTGTCACACGTATGAAAGGTGTATGAATGGCCTGTAAAGAGGTTGGTGCCTTGTCGTGGCTTTACAGCTCACTAGCTGTGAGTCAATGGTTCAGTTTCTCGTCCTTTCAATTAACAGTGCATTTCATTTTTGTGAAATCTCTGGTTAATACAACTGTATATACTGAACCATCACTCACCCTCGTGCCAAATCCAACCAGAATGTATGTGTGCTTGAGGAATAGGTGGTTGTGCATAAAAATTTGTCTTTTCTGTTTTTGTCAAGCAGGGTGTACCTTGTCCTTTTTTGTGAATGTTGTAATGTGTTGGTTTTGTGCCTGGTGGTGTGAATGGTCTTGTGCGTATCATGTATGAAAGGTGTGTGAATGGCCTGTAAAGCGGTTGGTGCCTTGACGTGGCTTTACAGCTTACGAGCTCACTGGTTCAGTTTTTTGTCCTTTCAATTATTGACACTGCATTTCATTTTTGTGAAATCTCTTGTTAATAAAATTTTATATACTGAACCATCACTCGCCCTCGTGCCAAATCCAACCAGTATGTGTGTGTGCTTGAGGAATAGATGGCTGTGCAGTAATCTTTGTCTGTTTTGTCTCTCTGCCAAGGTGTACATTTCATCTAAGAATAACCTAACAACTGTAGTTTTTGTCGTAAACTAAACACCCATGGGAGTACATGGTGATGTCTCTCTTGTGGATCCCAACAAGTTATCTTACCCACAATGTCCTGCAAACCTCAAAATGATACCTCACTTTGGTGGCTGTCCAATGCAGAATTGGCTAAAAACGTATTTTTAAAAAAAAATGTAGCGCTTAGAATTCTCGGTGCTATACCCTTATTCCCTATGTTTTGGGCTCTTCCCAGTCACAGGCCCTTGTCCCACCCACACATGTGAGGTATCATTTTACTCGGGACACTCAGGGGAACGCTGTGGGGTAGGACATTTGTGCCGGCACGGTGATTCCACACAAAAATATGTGGAAAATGTGTTTTTTTCAGCTACATTTGAGGTTTGCATGGCATTCTGGGTAGGAAAACGTTGGGGGATCCACGCAAGCCATACCTCATTGGACTCCCCCGGGAGTCTACTTTTCAGAAATGTTTGGGTTCGGTACTTTCCCAAGATGGCCGCCGTGCCCGGGGCCAAAATCTCAGGTGCCCCCCGCCAAAACCAGGTAGTTTTGCTATAGGTAATTTTGAAGTCTCCACAGTACGATTTGGGCCATTTCCTGTTGCAACCACTATGCCTACCCACACAAGTGAGGTACCATTTTAATCGGGAGACCTGGGGGAACGCTGGGTGGGAGGAAATTTGTGGATCCACGCTGATTCCAGAACTTTCCCTCACAGAAATTTGAGAAAAAAGTGATTTTTTCAGCAAAATTTGAGGTTTGCAGGGGATTCTGGGTAGGAGAATGTTGGGGGACCCACGCAAGCCATACCTCGCTGGACTCGCCCGGGTGTCAGTTACCAGAAATGTGTGGGTTTGGTAGGTTTCCCTAGATGGCTGCCAAGCCCCGGGCCAAAAACTCATGGGACCCCCCTTGCAAAACCAGGTTGGTTTGAGATAGGTAATTTTGATGTTGCCTCAATAGGTTTTGGACCCTTGCATGTCGCGGGTCCTTGACCCACCCACGCAAGTGAGGTACCATTTTTATCGGGAGACCTGGGGGAACGCTGGGTGGGAGGAAATTTGTGGATCCACGCAGATTCCAGAACTTGCCCACACAGAAATTTGAGAAAAAAGTGATTTTTTCAGCGAAATTTGAGGTTAGCAGGGGATTCTGCGTAGGAGAATGTTGGGGGACCCACGCAAGCCATACCTCGCTGAACTCCCCCAGGTGTCTAGTTTCCAGAAATGTGTGGGCTTGGTAGGTTTCCCTAGATGGCCGCCGAGCCCCGGGCCAAAAACTCATGGGACCCCCCTTGCAAAACCAGGTTGGTTTGTGATAGGTAATTTTGATGTCACCTCAATAGGTTTTGGGCCCTTGCCTGTCACGGGTCCTTGACCCACCCACAGAAGAGACCTGGGGGAACGCGGGGTGGGTGGAAATTTGTGGATCCACGCAGATTCCAGAACTTTCCACCACAGAAATGTGAGGAAAATGTGTTTTTTTTGACAATTTTTTAGGTTTGCAAGGGATTCTGGGTAACATAACCTGGTGAGAGGCAGTCGAGACACCCCATCCTGGATTTCCCTGGGTGTCTAGTTTTAAAAAATGTATAGGTTTGTTAGGTTTCCCTAGGTGCCGGCAGAGCTAGGGTTCAAAAACTACAGCTAGGCACTTTGCCAAAAAAGGGTCATTTTTCACTGCGAAATTGAGGTGTGTCCACGTTGCGTTTTGCGCCGTTTCCTGTTGCGGGCACTAGGCCGACCCACACAAGTGAGGTACCATTTTTTGCGGAAGACTTTGGGGAACGCGGGGAGGGTGGAAATTTGTGGATCCACGCAGATTCCAGAACTTTCCACCACAGAAATGTGAGGAAAATGTGGGTTTTTTGACAATTTTTTAGGTTTGCAAGGGATTCTGGGTAACAGAACCTGGTGAGAGGCAGTCAAGTCCCCCATCCTGGATTCCCCTGGGTGTCTAGTTTTCAAAAATGTATAGGTTTGCTAGGTTTCCCTAGGTGCCGGCAGAGCTAGGGTTCAAAACTACAGCTAGGCACTTTGCCAAAAAGGGTCATTTTTCACAGTGAAATTGAGGTGTGTCCAGTTTGCGTTTTGCGCCGTTTCCTGTCGCGGGAACTAGGCCTACCCACACAAGTGAGGTACCATTTTTCTCGGAAGACTTTGGGGAACGCGGGGTGGGTGGAACTTTGTGGATCCACGCAGATTCCAGAACTTTCCACCACAGAAATGTGAGGAAAATGTGTTTTTTTTGACAATTTTTTAGGTTTGCAAGGGATTCAGGGTAACAGAACCTGGTGAGAGGCAGTCAAGTCACCCCATCCTGGATTTCCCTGGGTGTCTAGTTTTAAAAAATGTATAGGTTTGGTAGGTTTCCCTCGGTGCCGGCAGAGCTAGGGTTAAAAAACTACAGCTAGGCACTTTGCCAAAAAAGGGTCATTTTTCACTGCGAAATTGAGGTGTGTCCACGTTGCGTTTTGCGCCGTTTCCTGTTGCGGGCACTAGGCCGACCCACACAAGTGAGGTACCATTTTTCTCGGAAGACTTTGGGGAACGCGGGGTGGGTGGAAATTTGTGGATCCATGCAGATTCCAGAACTTTCCACCACAGAAATGTGAGGAAAATGTGTTTTTTTGGATAATTTTTTAGGTTTGCAAGGGATTCTGGGTAACAGAACCTGGTGAGAGGCAGTCAAGTCACCCCATCCTGGATTCCCCTGGGTGTCTAGTTTTCAAAAATGTATAGGTTTACTAGGTTTCCCTAGGTGCCGGCAGAGCTAGGGTTAAAAAACTACAGCTAGGCACTTTGCAAAAAAAGGGTAATTTTTCATAGTGAAAATGTGGTGTGTTCACGTTGGGTTTTGATCCGTTTCCTGTCGTGGGCACTATGCCTACCCACACAAGTGAGGTACCATTTTTATCGGGAGATTTAGGGTAATTCATATTTGCAAAGCAACTGTTATTACCTATTGACTTTCGATGCATTTCTGCCTTCCAAATGAAAGACAATGTGTAAAAAAGAAGTCATTTTGAAAAATGACCGATAATTCTCATGCTAGTACGAGTATTCCCAATTTCGGAAATGTGCAAATATATACTGTTTCTAAACTCTATATTTTGTTCCCATTTCAGAAATACATAGAAGTTTTTCATACCGAATTTTGCATGTATACATTTTCCCAGAATAATTGCTTTATACCCGGTACATAATAAAAAACCATTCCAAGACGTTGCTCAGTTTTTGGCTCTGGGTTCGACGGGTTCTTGGTGAACCTACAAGTCCTATATATCCCCACAACCATTAATCTCCAGTGGATGTAACGGTATATTTCTTTCAAAGAGCTGTTATAATTAGAAGAAGTTACAGGTGAAAACGTTGACACAAAAGGCTGTTTTTTTCAACTAATTTTCAATTTTTCCTATATTTAACTGTTAGTTTCTATAAAGAAACCTTGATGGATTTACACAAATGCCCCCTTGCTGAATTCAGCATTTTGTCTACTTTTCTAAAATGTATAGCTTTCCAGGATCCATTATTGCTTTCATACTCATTTCTACCATTAACTAGAAGGAGGTTGAAAGCACAAAAAATAGCAAAAATAGGCTATGTCCCAGAAAAATGCCAAAACTGTGTAAAAATGTTGGTTTTCAGACAAAAGTCTGTCATTCCCTAAAAGCTGGAAAAATGGTGATTTCAGCCCCACAAACCCTTTTTTGATACCATTTGCAGGGAAAACTCCAGACGCTTTCATTTGCAGCACTTTTTTCACATTTTTCCCCAAAAAACCAACATTTAGCTGTATTTTGGCTAATTTCTGGGTCCCCTCCAGGGGAATCCACAAACCCTGGGTACTTTTAGAATCCCCAGGATGTTGGAAGAAAAGGACGCAAATTTGGCGTGGATACCTTATGTGGTCAAAAAGTTACAGGGGCCTAAGCGCGAACTACCCCAAATAGCCAAAAAAAGGCTTAGCACAGGGGGGGAAAGGCCTAGCAGCGAAGGGGTTAACATTGGATGTAGGGAAATCAACATCCACCATTAGCACAGAGTGCCACTTACAATGTGAGCAAAGCCCCAACGGAGTAAGTACGGGGTTAAAAATATTGGACTCTCCCTTTTCAGTTTTTGAGCACCAGGCCATGAGCTCAGCGCACAAATATTGATATTGTTTACCATTATTAAAGCCAACCATAATGACTGTGTTGTATTCTGAATCCTGGGTTTGTGCTTCTCCAGACCAAGTACTCTTATAAAGTGCCTACTAGTATGGATGGCATGTCAATCCTGCACCTGGTAGTACCCTAGTAATATTTTCTATACATTTATTTACACATGTATGATTCATTGTCTCTGTATGTGTGTGATGTAAAGTGCTCTGACACCCTAGAATGATATGAGAGGTGCTATAAACCAAATAAAATACACGTGAGAGAGGGGCTATGGAGACATGAGAGGCACTGTTGGAGGGTGATAGTGAGGGAATCAGTGAAGAGCCCGAACAAAGATTGTCGTGTCCTGGTGCACAGTAAGTTCATCATTTACAATGCGTTAAATACTAATACAATTGAATATATATGACAAATGTGTTGCGGAATGCACTATTTTTTCCAGATTTACTTGGGGGGAAAACCCCGCCCCCACCCCCCAAAACCCCTCTTTGTAGTGGTCAGGCTCCCTTGCTGAACTCGCTATGCACAGTACAGGGACTGGGCTGACAAAATTTGCCAAGTCTGCTTTGGGTTCCCAGTCCGGCCCTGCCATCAGTGCAGGAAACTTTTCAATTGAAGAGCACAAGCTGGCAAAAATATTGGGAAGTGAAGACAGTCTTTCACTGTGGGAGGCCTAAGGACACAAATACTAATCCTTGTGGATAGAGGTAAGTAATTAACATTTAAAAATCGGCAATAACACACAACTGTATGAATCAAATTGAAAACAAAATCTGCAATTGTGCAAATGGAAAGTGCAAGAAAAAAACACTTGGTCATCATGTTAATAGTTACACCATCAACCGAGGAAAGTAGGAGCCTGCATTGGCTCCAGCTTTTAATTTCCTGCATTGCTATGTTGATGTGGTAGAGAGGTGTGTACCGAATGCGGACAGTAGGCAGCTGAAGGTACATATGAGTGGGCTGGTGTGTGTTTGTGCTGTGTGTGTAAGCATGTGAGTGAGTGAGTGAGTGAGTGAGTGAGTGAGTGAGTGAGTGAGAATGAGATTTAGATATAAATGACACGATTTACCTCTAACCCTATTTCCCCACTTCTTTTATTTCCCTTTTGTACAGAATGTTCTGACTCATATTTATTGCTTCACAGCGGACAATTTGTATTATTTACTTATTTAAAAAAATAATTAAATTAAAAAAAGATCAAATGCCTAAATGTGCACGTACTCCCTAACTTGGTTCAAAAATAAAATGCCTGTTTCAATTCAAGTGTCCCAAGGGACTTTGTGCAGTTTACTTTGAAACGTACAATTATATCATAAAATAGATGACTCGTGCACAGTACTAAACTGACCCAGCAAACCACAGATTCCTGCCAAATTCGTAGCATGATGATTGCACATGTGACCCTAGAGAAAGGCAGCTTTACATCTAAGTGAATTAACATCATACTGGATAAAGAGTTCCTTGCTTTATAATCTACCCAAATGTCAAATGTGGCTTACCCAAGATACTTCAGACTTTTCAATAAATATCTGTTTCTCTGGGATTCATAAAAATCCTCTTAAAGCCTATACATTCAATTAAGCAAAAGAGATAAACAAAAAGAGTTATCATTGATGAACCACTGATCTACAGAATGGGAGGGCATATTTAGGCTTAATCTGCCTCACCATTTTATAATCCTAAAAACAAACCTGAGGCAACTTTATGGCTATATTCAGTAGTTAAGTCTGTTTTTATCATATACAGAAACACAAGATATTTTTGGGGAGAAAGACTTTTGGGGGAAATGAACATGTGTAGTATAACATCTGTATAGCTTTGCTTGTCTTGGTTCTTTCTCGATTTGTCGTAGGGTTTGGGCAGCCATCACTCAAATTTGAGGAGCCGCTTAGATACCTGAAGATGGGGAGGTTACCCCAGGAATGTGGGGTCTTTCAGGAAGAAGGGGATACACTTGTGCAACTAGAAGTACACACAAACTATTTTAGGGAGGAGGCGAGAATGTAGTCATGTGTCAGCATGAGAAGTTAGCACAATCTGACAGGTTCCTTTTTAGGCGCTAGTTGGAAATGTAGAAGGGAGGAGGATAACAATGGAAAAACGAAATTTTGTAAACATGCATGACTATGATTACATATTTGATTTCAAACATTTAGCCTCAGTATAGAAATCTGAGAAAAGTGTATATTTCTATGCTGCAGATCTAGATAATACTCATTTCAAATGTCAACAAATGAACCAATTGCAGGAATAGAAGAAACGTCTTAGAATGTATAAATCTGTAAAATGTGGGCATTTGTTTTTATGTGTTCTGGTTTTTTTTCACAGGTGCTGGGATAGGAATGCTCCCTGCACAATGTACACTCATGTTCCCCTACCCAAAATTCCCAACAATATGTATCTGGTAACATGTTTTTTAATTTCGGCCCTAGCCTATACCAATCTAGTGTGTGTGTGTGCAGAGGCCTCAGCCTGTTCCTTGACATTAGTGAGTCCCTGGACCTGTTCTGTGATTGGGAGGGGTGCACCAAACTTACCCTCTTTGTACAGACAGTGCACTACTGTCCTTGCTATGACTTTGGTATACAGAATAGAAATGGCAGCATACCATATTTTGTGAATCCATAGTTTTGATTTGACTTTTATCCCAAGTGTGTGCTATACGTGGATTTTGTGTGGAGCCTGTGTTGTTCATGCATAGTGTCTGTGATTGAAACAGAGTCATGGAAGCTTGTGGGATCCATTTTGGATGCCCCTGTTCTGGCCTTTTGAGCAGGATGGAGGTGAGATTGTTTTCCCAGAGAGTGGAAGTGTATTTCTGACTATGCTGAAGTTGGAGGGAGGAGACCTAGGCAATGAACTGAGGGAAGAGGAGGAAAGGCTCCTTTCGAATTGGGTTTAGCCTTTTCCTGAGCAAGTCTTCTGAAGCACTGCCATAGATGATGAGGTGAAAGGTGGCACTGTCGTGCAAGGTGAAGGGAGCTGATTGGGAGAGGCCCAACCTTTTGTCTTTTCTTAAACACTCTTTCAGTTTGAGTTAAGACTGTCAAGTGCAGTAAGCTCACACCTCTTTGGGCCTCTGTTGTTGGCATTCCAGGCTAGAGACTACCATAACTCTACACAAAATACGGTTCAAAAGAGAGCCTTCTGAAACAGGTTCTGAAATTTCAGACAGTGGATACACATCTCCTGTCTGTTTTTACTGTATTAAAGCGGGACCCACTGACTCACTTGTGTTTGTTACAAGTTCTCTATGACCCAGGAAGGGAGTGTTCCACGGAGTACAGACCCCTGTGCAACCAGAGTTGGTGTCTGTGTGAAAACAGACACCACAATTAATAATTCTACAATGTTAGAGAGTAGCAAAATCCCACTACTGTGCTTAATATAATAAAATTCTGTTAGCTTGACATTAGTGGGCCTTGGAGTTCTGTACATGACACTAACTCACCATTCCCCCTTCCTCCCTGTGCACCGCAGAGCTCAGATGTGGCCTTCATTGTTTAGTTAATAATATTTATTTATTTATTATTTATTTGTGAATTTTAAATATCGTGAACTTGACCTGAAGGTATCAGAGTGCTTTACAGAGGAAACACAGCAATAATAACATAAGGTACATAGCAGGTGCATAGAAATATACATAGTGATGGTATAAATAAGCACAACGATAATAACATGAGGTACATAAGGGCACCTAAAAATGTATAAAGTATGGGTAGAAATGCAAGATATATATAGTGATGATAAAAATAAGCACACCAATAATAACATGAGGTACATAAAGGGTACATAAAAATATATATGGTAGAGGTAAAAATGCAAATAGTGTACGCTGGGAAAAAGGAACAAGATAGCAGCACATACCAGAGTTACATAAAACGCCCATAAAAATACACAGCAACAATTGTCTAGAACGAGAGTTCAAAAGATAGTAGGATACAAGAAAGTAGAAAGTCCTGAGGTAGATATGAAAAGGGAGTAGCCAGGGAAAGGGAGGGTAGATGCCTAGAATAGTCTGAGGTAGGGAAGGCACATGGCATCTTAGCGCTGGAGTTCATGGCAGTTTTGTGCTTTACAAAGTCGGAACGAAATCAGTAGCATGAGGCACAGAGAGAGAAAATAAAAATATATAATACTTCAGGGATAGTGGGAGAATATGAGCAGAATAGCAGCAGCACCCGTGTTACATAAAAGTGTAAAAATAGCCGTACAAATCTATAGTAAAACAAAATGGAGTATGAACAGCAGTGTACATAAAAGTACTGAGGTAGTTAAGGAGGGACGATGCAGAGTGGGAGGACTGTTGCAGAGTGAGAGGACTAGTGGCACAGTAATCCCCGAGGTAGCGATATGTAGAATAACAAGCGGGGTGAAGTGAAGCATAGGTCCAAGATTCGGGCAAGTTACGAAGTGTCGAAAGATTCATGTAGTTTTATGGTCTTGGTTGCTTTGTAACATGTATATAATGTAATGTTTTCTGATTCTGATAATCCTAGTTAGAGAAAATTTGCAGTTGTATTTAATGAAGTCCACTTCCTTTGGCCAAACAGAGGTGCTGTTTATATTTTGAATGCAGTATTGGTTTCTGTGTAAGGCATTGTAGAGCATATTCATTAGATGTACGGCAAATGTTGTTATACTATGTGATGTGTTTTCAATTTATCTATTGTTTGTGATATGTAACATTCTTTGTCACACCTGGGTGACTGTAAAGTTTCTCTGTCTAAAATTGTTTAAAGGTTCATCATTTTGGTAATGAGCATTGGTTCTTTCCTGACCCTCTTAGAGAGCAGATTCCATGTTGGTCTGTTTATTTATCTGAACTCAAAATACCTTTCATGTTTCTTCTCTCCTGTCTTTATTGAGCAGTCCATATGACAAATGCTCCTTGATTTTCATTTGCCTTATGCCAAACCATATTTGGTTCTGGTTATTGACTAGATTAGGGCTTAGTTTCTGCTGCCAGTGGCATCTTACCTTTATTTGCATTTTATATACTTTGAATGTATTAACTAACAATGCCTTTTGCCTTCTGTACTGATTCTTAATTTTAGTAAACCTTCATGTTTTGTACTTTTGAACCCTGTCTCATGTGGATTTCCTGAGTGGATATCACTTTTGTCCCTGGGCAAATTCTATGGTAAATGTGGGGCTCTCATTTGGAATAGACTCACAAAGAGCCACAATTGGCCCTTTTAATGCAAAAAGCACTGAAATCTGCATCACAGCCAGCTTTCCAGAGGTGAGTGGACATCATCTGAGTTAACTCCATGCTGAAGAGTTATTTACTTATTCTGAAGTGCCTAGTCTGTCTGATGAGAGAGCAGGAGCCTGAAAATCCTGCAGGTGGACTGACTGTTCAGGAAGAGTGAGGTGCATCTTGACTCTGGTCCGGTGGGTCTGTAGAAGAGGAAGACCTCAGAGAATGATCAGCATGCCCCAGTGCCATCTAGTCCCAAACTCACCACTGCAATTCCAGGTGGAAATAGTGATGATTTGGCGTGACCTGAGATGTTGTGCCTGAATTGTAAAGCTGTGGAGTGATCTAAGCTGTTGTGCCTGAATTGTGAAGCTGCTGCATGACCTGAGTCACTGCACAACCTGAGACCTTGCCATAAACTGAGCTTTGGTCTCATTCCAGAGAATTAGGCGTGTGCAAGACCTTACCTCCTACTTGAATCTGGCCTTTGTGTGGCAGCAACAATCCGGACCCAATCAGCCTAAACTGGGCTGTACCGAGTGCCTGCCAATCAGCCATGAGAGATCAAGCACGTCCCCAAGCAGCCATCCCCCTTAGCCACTGAATCATCACCAACACAACTGCCAAGGAGGCTGAGATGAACTGCTGTCTCTTTCTCAGCCCAAAAGAGACAAAGGGAATGAAAACAAATGGAGCAGGGCGGTGGCCCGAGAGTGCCAACTGGTCACGGACTGAGAGACTTCTTGATGGAAAATAGTGCAATGAATGAAAGACTATGCAAAATAACAAGAATACCAGGATAATATGTACTTGAGCCTAATCATGCTACTTATTGACCCAGGGAGGAAAACCACCAGGCCCATATGGGGTGCACCGGGGTGAATAGTGGGAAGAGGCACAGGAATATCCCAGCACACAGGACACTTAATTGCACCATGTACATTTTCATATGTGTTATATTTTGTTCTAGTGTGCATTAAAGTAATTTTCTTCTTGAAAGTCAGGCAGTGGGTTTGACAACCATTTTCTGTACTAATGTATGTGTGTTGAGGGCTGACCTCAAGCACCCCCACACTATCACCATGAGAAGAATGAGACAGACCACCATAACTACCTCTGAGAGCCAGGTGCTGAAGGGATTGCACTTGGTTCAGTTTTCAGAGACATAATAGAGGAGGCAAACATTCTCAATCATTAAGGGTGAGTCCCAGTAGCCTATCCATGCAATGTGGCTTCCCAATGGGGTCCGACAACAAAAGACTCATATGACTGATGGTTAAGCTAGGGAAGTTTCCAGGAGTACTACTCGGAATGTCATGTGACATGTTCCATAAACATCCTATTTTCCGAGTGGGAAATTGCATTTAATGCCTTAAAAGAGTTTACAGCAATCAATATTTGGAAAAGCAAGTAGTAGTGCGGTCTCATACATCAAAGCTAGTCTCACTCTATTATGAATTATAATCTCCCTTCTTAATAACAATCTGTTTCCTATGGAAGGAAAATGTGCACCCTGACTGAATGTTTCAATTATCTCAAGAGACTAGACCTGAGCTTTCTCTAATGATAAGTTGTCATAAGAACTAATTTGAAAAAAATTCCTTCTTTCTGATGAAAGTTTGCATGTAACACAACAGTCCAGGGTAGCCTTACCATGGAATAAATGTGCAAAAACAGTCTTGGGTCCAGTCAGACACATTTGACCAACCTTAGGCTATGGCTTCAAGCAGCAAGGCTTGTACAAAGAACTTAGTGTAAAGCATTTAACAGTACCAAACAACGAAATAAGAAAGCAATACAATACGGAAGAAACGCAACA